>JAVJIF010012167.1:0-92118 GCA_038442645.1 Agave tequilana | reverse complement strand
CTGTAACGCCCCGATTCCACTGATACGGGGACGTTACTGCAAACGTATATCGTAAGTCCGAATTACCTTCCCGTATATACGCTAAGCATCAGTACAGACAAGAATCAGAGTACGGAAGCATATGGTGCATTATACATTCCAACACATATATATACAATCACAGAGTTATCACCAGAGGTGATGAATATTACAATAATATAACATCACAGATATGCGCAAATGCGGGAATACAAGAGATATACACATATATGAACGATACAAAAGGGAGTTCACATACAAGTATACAAGGATAGTACAAGTATGAACAGTATAAAAAGAGCATGGACAGTATAAGTATAAACAGAAGGGCACTCACGAGAAAACTCGAGAGGCACACAGGGGGTCTGGAAGGATGGAACTCTGAAAGGCCTGCTGGGGATCCACGCTACCACTGCGCTACTCCGATCACACGCTCCTAGCTCCATGACCTGGACGTGAGGATCCAGGGAGTCAAATGATACTCCCCAGGCGAGTGTAGAAGCAAAACCAAGTGGTGAAGCAGGGTAAGCACAATAATGCATATATCAAGTAGGAAATACTCAGGAGGCAGATAGGATAGAGCAGGTAAGAATAGACGTGCATGAGAATCATAAAACAGGAAATCCGAATAAAACCAATCCGAGCTACTAGGTAGTTATAACATAATACTCATAAAACAGGAAATCCATATAAAGTCCCGAAGAATCAAATACGGTAAGGCACATCACGGATTCATAGCTATTTAAGCTGCAGGCTTTGGTATGCGTCCCATTCCACATACCTCTACTTACAACTTAAAGAGCCGGTTATTATGACACTTTATTATTACTCGTCTTACCCATATATCTAGGTATGTGGCTCGGTGTACGGCCAACTCACATACATCCATATATAAGCAAGTCGAGGTTGTTATTGGAAACAGCGGGGGTATCAACGAACTATGTTTACAGTGGGTCCCGTGCATACCCGGGACCACGGCCCAGTATTGTTCCGTTGCTTGAAGACGGAACCTGCCGCAAGGCTAAACAGGAGGGACTTATGTATGCCCTTGTCATGACAGTAAACAGGAAAGGGAGAAAGCACTCCCCTCGGTCCCCTGGAGTACCACAGGTAAGACCGGATATATAGTGCACAACCTAATGCCACTGTAAACACGAACACATATCGATATCCGCATGTTTCCCCCGACCCAATACAAGTTGATCCATTTTAAGATTCAATAGTTTAATTATCACTTTACGGGAAAAACAGGAAATAGACATGATCAGGAATCAGGAGTACATAAGTATAACATAGTCAGGTCACTGCATGTAAAGCAGGAAAACAAGTCACTGATCATGATACAGGATAATGAGTCAAGTTCCCGTAAGAATGATAATCACAAGTCAAGTATATCATGCTGGGTGTAAAGTGATAGCATGACAGGATGATGATAATTAACAAGCAACCAAGCATATAAGAGATTGATAGTAATCAGTGGCAAGTTATGTCAAGAGATTGATAATAGTCTGGGTAAGTCAGGTCATACCAATAGGGTCTTGCCATAGAGCATGCCAAGTGGTCAGGTGATAACACACTAGATGTCAGGTGATATACATATGTCAAATGGTAGCACATAACTAACAGGTCTAAAGTAATGCCAAGTGGTAATATAAAAGTAAGGACCCAAAGTCCAACAGTCCAACGACCACGAAGGGTCGGCCACGCATAGCATAAAGCAATAAAAGACATAGCACATGAAATAAAATACATGAAAGCTAAAGCGAGAACATGCGCATAATCAATGAAATAAGAAGTAAGAGGGTAGCGAGTGAGAACACTCGCCTGAGTCACCAATATACCGAAATATCCGAAATTCACGGAAGCCTGGGATGCGCCATAACCTGTGATATAAATATGTGGAGTGAGAAAGAAGTAGGGTAGATGATGTTTGTCAAGTGACAAGTCAAGTGAACCTATATGTGATGTAAGTCTAAAGGGTAAGGTTCATATTCAAGAAAGAAATCAACTAAGACAGGTAGGCAAGGTTAGTCGACTAGGATAGAATAGTAGTCGACTAATAGTGGAGTTAGTCGACTAACAGTCTGGTATAGTCGACTAGAACTGGGTTCCAGAGAGTTTGGGTTTCTGTTTCAGGGAAAGTCAGTCGACTAGATTAGAAGGGGTAGTCGACTAATAGGAGGGTCAAGTCGACTAACAGATACTTAGTCGACTAAGTCTGAGATACAGAGAGTTGGGTTTTCTGTCTCAGGATAAATTAGTCGACTAGGGAAGAATGGGTAGTCGACTAATAAGCTATAGTCGACTAATAATATAGTCAAGTCGACTAGGGCCGAGAGTTAAGGTTTCTGGTTTCAAGCAAGGTTAGTCGACTAGGGTAGAATAGTAGTCGACTAATAGTGGAGCTAGTCGACTAGGAAATGGGTAAGTCGACTAATACTGTGTTTCCAGAAAAGGTTAAGATTCAGCTAAGGGTTTCTAGTCGACTAGGTTCTAGGTCAAGTCGACTAATCGACTGGAAACAGCATACATAACAGGTTTTCTAGGGTTTGTATTTGATGGCTAAAAATATGATTTTTGATGGCATAATTGAACATGATATGTGAACTTAAGCATGCTAAGAAGTAACCAAGTCTTGGTGAGTGAAATACTCACAAGGATGGGTTAAATCTGAAGCTTGATCCAAGGGAAGAGGTGTTGGCTTCAATCCACCACTTGATGTTGAAGCTAGGGTTGAAGAACTTGTTCTTGGAGTTGCTATGGAGTGATGGTTGAAGTTGAGCTCCCTTGATGAAGCCCTAGTTGAATCCTTAGAGACCTTGAGGTGAAGGTGAAGAGGTTGGGTGTTCTCTTGGAGCTAGGGTTTGTTGAAGAGGAAGGAGGAGAGTTTGGGAGAATTCTTCTCTTGGTGAAGAAATGAGAAAAGGGTGATTTGCAAATGTATAGGAATTTATATGTAGGGATCTTTTGTAAAGGGAGTGGGATTAAAGTGGATGTGAGGGGTTTCCTTGCAAAAATGTGGGGGTGAGGTGTCCCTCCCATTGCCACTTGGCCGGCCATGGGGAGGAGAGAGAGTTAGTGGGGTTAGGTGAAGTGGTGAGTGGGAAATGAGGGTGGCACATGAGGTGGAAAAGGATTTTGCAAATTTTGGAAAAATGTCCGAAATTCAAGTATCTCGGATTGGTCTGGAAATTTACCAAAAATCAAGAAAAATATTTGAAGACTCATGGTGAAATTCGTTTGAAGAAATACTGTATAGATCTTCAATTAAAAATCCCGGAATCAGTTATTTACCGACTCCGAAAGAATTTTCATAAATTTATAAATCCTCAGAAAAAGAATTTAGGTAAGAATAGGATTCTAAGAAATAAAGTCTAAAGAACCATCATGAAATTCTAAGCCGTTTGTAAAATAAAAATCCTGGAATCGGTCAGCGGTACTGGCCGACACCGGTTTTGAAGAAATTCCTTTAATCCAAGAAAATTCCAGAAAATCATATAAAATCCAAAATATTGGAAAATAATCTTTGGAACTGAAATCGGTCAAATCTAAACACCGGAAAGGCCAAATCGGGTAATATACTAGGATCGGGTCCTTCGGTTCAGACTAGGGCTGACTCCGTGTCCACGAATCCAAATCCAAAACAAAAACAATCATATAAGGAATTCATCATACAGAACAAATACAGGAAACAAATCGAAAAATACGACTGAAAATCTGAATACGCAACTAAGTACGTATTCCAGGAACGGGGTATTACAAACTCGATCCGATTTGCAAATTAAAATCCCGGAGCGTCTCGTCGATACGGGCGACACCGGTTTGGCCGGATTTTCGATAAATTCTGAAAAATCTCCAAAAATACCCAAACGTAGCTCATGTAATTCTAAGACGCACGGTGAAAGCGGATTCTCAAAATTCTACTCCGTTTGTGAAATAAAAATCGGAAGGCCAGTTATCGGTATCGGTCGACACTGACACGGAGATTTTCCAAAATAATCCAGAAAAATTCCAGAAAAATCTTGAAAAATCTCAAATATTAGAAAATAATTTTGAAACTGAAATCGGCTCAATCGGACTACCAAGGAGGTCAAATCAATTTTCATACGTCGTATCGCGTACCGATACTGTAATACGTATACCGGGATCAGGGGTTACATTTCTCCCCACCTTACAAAAATTGCGTCCTCGCAATTTCCATTCAGGTGTGAGAACAACATTTCCAACCCCAAAACTGAAATGTTACAGGTCCACGACACTTCCGCTGCGCACTCTGGTATCTCTAAGGAACTCTGGATGAAGAAGTATGGTAGTGAACAAATCCGAACGGATGGGAAGCAAGACGATGCAAGGAAAACGAGAAGAAAATCGGATGTTCTGGTTAACAACAGGAAGGAAAGAAGAAGACAAACGAGTCAAGGAATGAATTGTCAAGGTCATGGTAGTCTTGTACTCGTTGCTGGAATCCCCAAATTCAGATACAGATCAGTTAATCTGAACCTGATAGTACTGTTGGTAAGAGCCCGAGGATTGACCCAGGTGGTTACCCACACCAGGTGTGAACCTAGGCTCTGATACCACTATGTAACGCCCCGATCCCAAGGATACGGAGACGTTATGGCGACGTACATACGCGAGGTGAAAACAACCTCACGCGTACGTTAAGCCTCAGTACAGTACAATACCTCAATATAGATATGAGGTCCAGCATGAAAGCAGTACAAGAATACCTGCAGAAAGAGGTCAGCGATCATAACAGATATGAAAATAAGGATAAATAAGATAACAGAAATAAAACACTAAAATACCTATGAATAGTCCCTGATGCGGAATCTCCCATGTGACTCCAAGGCACTCTCTGCTACCCTGAGAACTCGGATCTCCAATCTGGGCATGCAAACCCAGGGTCTTCAGAAAGCGACCTAGTGAGTGGTAAAATGAAGAAGGCAGGAATATACTATAATAATACAAGCACGATAATAAGGTATAAGATATGAGGTGGTAACAGTAATAAGCAGTAGACAAATAAAAATATGTAATCATCGGGTCATGTCTCTAATCGTGTCCAGGTTATATCATAAATAATATTGTCTAGTAGTGACGTAATAGATATGAATTTGCTAGTGGTGACGTAAAAAGTAGTGAACATGGTAGTGATGTAAATGGACATGAAGGTGGGCATATGCAATATGAACATGCTACTGTGTTATGTCTAAATAGCGTATAAGCAATGCAAACAGAATATATGTGATGCAAGGTGTACATGTGCATGAGTAGTATGCCACCATAGGTATCAGGTAGTGTAGCAAAATCTACAGGTAACATGATAGCGGATACGATAACATGAACAGGAACAGTAACAAGTAAGCAAGATCACAGTGAACATGATAGCATACAAAATAACAGGAACAGTAACAAGTTAGTATGCATGTATCAGGCAAGTCATGTGATTGACACAATAGTAGAAATCAGTATCACCTGGTATTTTAATCAATCTCTTCCAGTGTCCCATACCACTGGCAGTTCATACTGGAGCCCGCACTCCAGTCGTACCCATCCGGACATGGCCTACGGGTACCATTATCCAAACGAGAGAGTGACCAAATAACAAGTGTTCCCGACGTCACTATTGTGTATACTGTTTTATTATGTTAATTGGAAACCCGTGGTCGAAGAGTTCTTATCGGTAGGTGTATCCCGTGCATACCCGGGATCACGGCCTTTATCAAACCCTGGCTGCTAAGACCAGAGCCCTCCGCTAAGAGGGGAACAATAATCAAGTAACAATAGCTCATGGAGCAATTGGTAGATAGCACTACCATCCCCTGCAGTGGGAGAACAATATGGATCCAGTACATCACCCGATAAGATCTAATCAACCGTCAAGTCTCCCCCATACCCCAGTTAGCTTTATGATCTGTTATATCCAGTATACAATGTATCAAGAACAACTACTGTACATGATACGGTGAACATGATATCTGGACCTGAGCTCTGTTGATAGCGTAGAACAATATAACGGGAATCAGGAACAATATAACATGAACAAGATAACATGAACAATATACCGGGAACGGGAACAATAGATGTGGGCTTCCCACATATTGCATATCAACAGCTCGCATGTCCAATAACAGGAATATCCGTATCATTAACAGGAAACGATCATATAACATGGATACAATAACATGGAACAATAATCTGTGTAACATGCACTGTGAGTCATATGATAATAAGTGAGAAACATTACATGCATGTGTATTTGTAATATGTAAGTATGACATAAATGTATATGATGATCATGCTAACATGAAATGCGATAGTCCGTGCAGTGATATGTCGAGAATCCATGTAACGAGGATAATAATACATGACATAACGGTATTTCGTGAAATGGTGCCGCTATGTATCGGGGGCTATGCCTACGAAAGAACAAGTGTGTCGTGTCAATGTAACATGCACAGGTAATAACAGTGGTCAGTATCTAATACCAAGTACCGTGAACTACAGTATCTGTGTAATGATGAGAACAATAATATGATATGCGGAACTTGTCTGTGTACTAGTGAAATCCGTGTAACATGCACTACTACATGTCCTACGGAGTCTAGCATGCATGTCTCGTAACAGTGTAATGTCTTATGATAATACATATAATAACAGGAATCAGTGTATCCGTGACCTGACAGTATCCGTGTAATCTATCCGTCAGAATAGTGGCCAGTGTATAATGGAATATCATGTCTATGAACGACCGTAGCCATGTAATGAGGATACTAGTGCATGAAACAACGGTGTCCAACATTCCTATCTCATATTGTATCGAGTACCGTGGATTAGTATACAGATGATAATAGTTGTCTAACTGTTATATGAAATAATAGTGTCCGCTAATATGGTGAACTAGTGGCCCAAGTGTGAACTAGTGGCCCAAGTGTCAGTGGTCCATGAACATGACCTAATAGGCATCCAGTGTCACACTCTACGTCTATTAGGTATCAGGCATATTCTAAGTACGGTGTTGTTTACAGTGTTTTATATTATCTACAGTTTATTTTACCAGTATCATGTTTTATTTAAACAAAACAACTAAGTTCAATCAATATAATAAAAAGATAATTTACAAAATAAAAACACTCACTAACTGTCATGGGACAGTAGCTCTCGTTCCCACGATCGCAACGAATCCAGAATCGCCCGAATCGGAGCCCGGATGCTCCAGTTATCGCCCGGATACTGATTCATAATAAATAAGGTTACATATGTAAATAATAAAAATAATAAATAAAATTTCTGAATTGTATAAGGGGTTTTCTGTAAAATTACCTGTAATGGGTTTGGACGCGGGTTGGGCTCTTAACGGGTCGGGTTTGGATCCACGACCCAAACCCATCACTTAAGTGGAAGTGGGTTAGTGGGTTAATGGGTATGGCTTATTGGGTAATGGGTTTCCAACCATTCAAAAGGGTTATAATGAGTTCGGGTGTAAACCCGAACCCCCACACACACACACACACCCGTATACACATATGCAAGCACACACGCTAACACACACACACACACACACTGCCCACACACACACACAGACCACACACACACTCACACACACACAGCCCACACACACAGACCAACACACACACACACACAGCACCCACCCTCACACACAACACACACACACACACACAACACCACACACACACACACAAACACACACAACACACACACAACACACAACACCCGCACACACTCTCACCCACTCATCAACAGCAATGGCAGCGGCAGCAGCCGCTGCCGTGGCTCTACAGGCCGCCGGCCAGCCTGGCTGGTCGGCGACCAGAACGACCCGCCGGCGGCGGGCCTAGCCGCCGGCGGTGGTGCCACAGAGAGGGGAAAGAGAGAGACATAGGGAGAGATAGGGAGAGATAAGAGAGAGATGGAGAGGAGGTAGGGGCGGCGGACAGGTCTGGCCGCCTCGCCGGCGGTCGCCTGGCCGGCGACGGCGCCTGCGCGGTCTGGCCGGACAGCGGCGCGTGCGGCGGCTGGTGGCGCGGCATGGGTCGGATCCCCCCCTAATTTGGGTCGCACAGAGAATTTGGGGAGAGAGAGTTTGGAGATGGAGAGAGAGATTAGAGGAGAGAGAGAGAGGTGGGAATTTTAAAAAAAAGAGGAAGGTCGGTTGTCTACAGGATGGCGGTGGGGTGGAATTCTCTGGAAAGAGGAAGAAGAGAAAGAAAAGAAAAGAAAAGAAAAGAATATAAAATATTAAAATAATATTATTTAATTGGACCTAAAATTCGACTAGTCCCAAACGGTGCCCAAAAATTACAGAAAATAAAGATAATATTTTGAGGCGTAAGGTGAAGACGGTTTGCAGAAACTCGATCCGGTTTGCAAATTAAAAATCCCGGAGCGTCTCGTCGATACGGGCGACACCGGTTTGGCCGGATTTTCGATAAATTCTGAAAAATCTCCAAAAATACCCAACGTAGCTCATGTAATTCTAAGACACACGGTGAAAGCGGATTCTCAAAATTCTACTCCGTTTGTGAAATAAAAATCGGAAGGCCGGTTATCGGTATCGGTCGACACTGACACGGAGATTTTCCAAAATAATCCAGAAAAATTCCAGAAAAATCCTGAAAAATCTCAAATATTAGAAAATAATTTTTGAAACTGAAATCGGCTCAATCGGACTACCAAGGAGGTCAAATCAATTTTCATACGTCGTATCGCGTACCGATACTGTAATACGTATACCGGGGATCAGGGGTTACATTTCTTCTTCCCACCTTACAAAAATTGCGTCCTCGCAATTTCCATTCAGGTGTGAGAACAACATTTCCAACCCCAAAACCAAAATGTTACAGGTCCACGACACTTCCGCGCCCATCTGGTATCTCTAAGGAACTCTGGATGAAGAAGTATGGTAGTGAACAAATCCGAACGGATGGGAAGCAAGACGATGCAAGGAAAACGAGAAGAAAATCGGATGTTCTGGTTAATAACAGGAAGGAAGAAGAAGACAAACGAGTCAAGGAATGAATTGTCAAGGTCATGGTAGTCTTGTACTCGTTGCTGGAATCCCCAAATTCAGATACAGATCAGTTAATCTGAACCTGATAGTACTGTTGTAAGAGCCCGAGGATTGACCCAGGTGGTTACCCACACCAGGTGTGAACCTAGGCTCTGATACCACTATGTAACGCCCCGATCCCAAGGATACGGAGACGTTATGGCGACGTACATACGCGAGGTGAAAACAACCTCACGCGTACGTTAAGCCTCAGTACAGTACAATACCTCAATATAGATATGAGGTCCAGCATGAAAGCAGTACAAGAATACCTGCAGAAAGAGGTCAGCGATCATAACAGATATGAAAACAAGGATAAATAAGATAACAGAAATAAAACACTAAAATACCTATGAATAGTCCTGATGCGGAATCTCCCATGTGACTCCAAGGCACTCTCTGCTACCCCGAGAACTCGGATCTCCAATCTGGGCATGCAAACCCAGGGTCGTCAGAAAGCGACCTAGTGAGTGGTAAAATGAAGAAGGCAGGAATATACTATATAATACAAGCACGATAATAAGGTATAAGATATGAGGTGGTAACAGTAATAAGCAGTAGACAAATAAAAATATGTAATCATCGGGTCATGTCTCTAATCGTGTCCAGGTTATATCATAAATAATATTGTCTAGTAGTGACATAATAGATATGAATTTGATAGTGGTGACGTAAAAGTAGTGAACATGGTAGTGATGTAAATGGACATGAAGGTGGGCATATGCAATATGAACATGCTACTGTGTTATGTCTAAATAGCGTATAAGCAATGCAAAACAGAATATATGTGATGCAAGGTGTACATGTGCATGAGTAGTATGCCACCATAGGTATCAGGTAGTGTAGCAAAATCTACAGGTAACATGATAGCGGATACGATAACATGAACAGGAACAGTAACAAGTAAGCAAGATCACAGTGAACATGATAGCATACAAAATAACAGGAACAGTAACAAGTTAGTATACATGTATCAGGCAAGTCATGTGATTGACACAATAGTAGAAATCAGTATCACCTGGTATTTTAATCAATCTCTTCCAGTGTCCCATACCACTGGCAGTTCATACTGGAGCCCGCACTCCAGTCGTACCCATCCGGACATGGCCTACGGGTACCATTATCCAAACGAGAGAGTGACCAAATAACAAGTGTTCCCGACGTCACTATTGTGTATACTGTTTTATTATGTTAATTGGAAACCCGTGGTCGAAGAGTTCTTATCGGGTAGGTGTATCCCGTGCATACCCGGGATCACGGCCTTTATCAAAACCCCTGGCTGCTAAGACCAGAGCCCTCCGCTAAGAGGGGAACAATAATCAGTAACAATAGCTCATGGAGCAATTGGTAGATAGCACTACCATCCCCTGCAGTGGGAGAACAATATGGATCCAGTACATCACCCGATAAGATCTAATCAACCGTCAAGTCTCCCCCATACCCCAGTTAGCTTTATGATCTGTTATATCCAGTATACAATGTATCAAGAACAACTACTGTACATGATACGGTGAACATGATATCTGGACCTGAGCTCTGTTGATAGCGTAGAACAATATAACGGGAATCAGGAACAATATAACATGAACAAGATAACATGAACAATATACCGGGAACGGGAACAATAGATGTGGGCTTCCCACATATCGCATATCAACAGCTCGCATGTCCAGTAACAGGAATATCCGTATCATTAACAGGAAACGATCATATAACATGGATACAATAACATGGAACAATAATCTGTGTAACATGCACTGTGAGTCATATGATAATAAGTGAGAAACATTACATGCATGTGTATTTGTAATATGTAAGTATGACATAAATGTATATGATGATCATGCTAACATGAAATGCGATAGTCCGTGCAGTGATATGTCGAGAATCCATGTAACGAGGATAATAATACATGACATAACGGTATTTCGTGAAATGGTGCCGCTATGTATCGGGGCTATGCCTACGAAAGAACAAGTGTGTCGTGTCAATGTAACATGCACAGGTAATAACAGTGGTCAGTATCTAATACCAAGTACCGTGAACTACAGTATCTGTGTAATGATGAGAACAATAATATGATATGCGGAACTTGTCTGTGTACTAGTGAAATCCGTGTAACATGCACTACTACATGTCCTACGGAGTCTAGCATGCATGTCTCGTAACAGTGTAATGTCTTATGATAATACATATAATAACAGGAATCAGTGTATCCGTGACCTGACAGTATCCGTGTAATCTATCCGTCAGAATAGTGGCCAGTGTATATGGAATATCATGTCTAGTGAACGACCGTAGCCATGTAATGAGGATACTAGTGCATGAAACAACGGTGTCCAACATTCCTATCTCATATTGTATCGAGTACCGTGGATTAGTATACAGATGATAATAGTTGTCTAACTGTTATATGAAATAATAGTGTCCGCTAATATGGTGAACTAGTGGCCCAAGTGTGAACTAGTGGCCCAAGTGTCAGTGGTCCATGAACATGACCTAATAGGCATCCAGTGTCACACTCTACGTCTATTAGTATCAGGCATATTCTAAGTACGGTGTTGTTTACAGTGTTTTATATTATCTACAGTTTATTTTACCAGTATCATGTTTTATTTAAACAAAACAACTAAGTTCAATCAATATAATAAAAAGATAATTTACAAAATAAAACACTCACTAACTGTCATGGGACAGTAGCTCTCGTTCCCACGATCGCAACGAATCCAGAATCGCCCGAATCGGAGCCCGATGCTCCAGTTATCGCCCGGATACTGATTCATAATAAATAAGGTTACATATGTAAATAATAAAAATAATAAATGAAATTTCTGAATTGTATAGGGGGTTTTCTGTAAAATTACCTGTAATGGGTTTGGACGCGGGTTGGGCTCTTAACGGGTCGGGTTTGGATCCACGACCCAAACCCATCACTTAAGTGGAAGTGGGTTAGTGGGTTAATGGGTATGGCTTATTGGGTAATGGGTTTTCCAACCATTCAAAAGGGTTATAATGAGTTCGGGTGTAAACCCGAACCCCACACACACACACACCCGTATACACATCTGCAAGCACACACGCTAACACACACACACACACACACACACACACTGCCCACACACACCAGACCACACACACACTCACACACACACACAACACAGCCCACACACACAGACCAACACACACACACACAGCACCCACCCTCACACACACACACACACACACACAACACACAACACCACACACACACACAACACCCACACACACTCTCACCCACTCATCAACAGCAATGGCAGCGGCAGCAGCCGCTGCCGTGGCTCTACAGGCCGGCCGGCCAGCCTGGCTGGTCGGCGACCAGAACGACCCGCCGGCGGCGGGCCTAGCCGCCGGCGGTGGTGCCACAGAGAGGGGAAAGAGAGAGACATAGGGAGAGATAGGGAGAGATAAAGAGAGAGATGGAGAGGAGGTAGGGCGGCGGCCAGGTCTGGCCGCCTCGCCGGCGGTCGCCTGGCCGGCGACGGCGCCTGCGCGGTCTGGATCAGAACAGGCGTACTTGAAACAGTACGGCGAGACGGCGGTAGCCCCT
The DNA here is from genome assembly GCA_038442645.1 of Agave tequilana. NCBI lineage: Eukaryota > Viridiplantae > Streptophyta > Magnoliopsida > Asparagales > Asparagaceae > Agave > Agave tequilana. The sequence goes on along the minus strand of JAVJIF010012167.1, from coordinate 79,441 downwards.
CCACAACCAACTGCGGAGCCAGTCAGGCCCTCCACAAAGCCACCTGTGAAGAAGCAGAAGGAGACTCGATTTTCTCGAGCCCTTCAAAAGGGCATCGCGGAAGGATCCATGGCACCTTACCGCTTTGATGTCCTAGCTTAGTTTGCCAACATCCCGGCACGCATTACCTTGTATGAACTTTTTAGACTATCAAAGTCGACCAGAGAAGCTCTACAAGAAGCTCTGGCAAATGCCGAGGTCTTCATGACCCAGGTGCCGAAGGAGGAAGATGTAGAGGATTGCCTCCACACCTCCCAGAATGCCCCCTGCATCACCTTCACGGCAGATGATATGCAGGTGAAAGGGAAGCATGATCGACCCCTGTACTTCACAGGGTATATTGGATCGTCCGAGGTGAACCGCATCCAGGTATCCAGGGTCCGCGTTGAGCATCATGCCTCGCCGGGTCATGCAACATCTCGGCATTCCTACCCATCGTTGAGCCCCACCCAGACGGCTATCTATGGGTTCAATGCCAACCAGACCCGTCCGATGGGGAAGATCAAGCTCAGGTGTCAGATTGGAAGCCTCAAGTCGGAAGTGACATGCTACATCATCGACGCCGACGCTTCCTATAATCTATTGCTGGGACAACCGTGGATTCACCGCAACTCCATCGTTCCCTCCACTCTCCACCAAGTCATGAAGTACATTGACGGGAGTGAAATGTGCAGACGTTGATCGCCGAAAGGCATCCGTTCAAAGGGGTCGAGAATTATTTCACACCGACTCTTTGTTGTACCAGATCCGGTGGAGACGGATGAAGCCCCACAACCAGAGGAGCCAGACTCTGGTAATGAGGCTGACACTGAGCCTGAGAAAGAAGAGTGCCTGTGGGAGTTAGAATCACTTGTAACGGGCACTAATAAGCCCGATGTCGATAATACCACCGAGGATGTAGGCGGTTGGTATATTAATGAAGATTTAGATTTTGCGTATTTTTCTGTGTGTGCTTCTGATTCAATACCGTCAGATACTAGCACTGATATAGATGACGATCTCTGGTCGGCAATGGGTGCTTTAACATCATTGCATGTACCAGTGAAATGTCCTTCGAGACATACCAAGACAATGGTAATGCGCAAGAATCTATATTTATGGTTCCAGCAAGACGGAAAGGCCAAAAACCAATTCTTTTTGGGCTAATCTCGTCTGAACCAACGCCCCGCGAAGAATCGGAAGGCGAGGAAGAATCCCCTCAGTTCAATCATTACGAACCAAAAACACTCAAAATAATGAGATGCACGGGGTACGACCTGACCAACAAACCGAGTTGAACTTCGGTAAAGGAAGGAGGACGTTGCTTCAATCCTTTGTGCCGAAAGGGAATGCCCCCGATTATTATCATCGGACGCGCCGGGGGTTGGGCTATGTATCAACTCCGGTCCCATCAGCCTCCGATTCTCAAGAATCGTCGAGCAACGATTACTCTTCAGACACATCATCTTGGGAGTCAGATGTCAGTGTCGGCAACATCTTCAAGGAACTTTCGGTGAACATGGTTTCGACAAGTCACCTGGAAGATGGAAATGAAGAAATGATCCAATCTGATACAGATCCTTGGATCAAACATTTAAACGCTCTTTGGGATACCCGCTTTGAACAGCGCGAGCCACCCACAGAAGACAAGGTTGTTCAAGTCAATCTAGGAGATGAGGCCAATCCTAAGCCCATCTTCATAAGTGACGGCCTGTCACCTTCGGAGAAGAAAGATCTAATATCTCTTGTACAAGAGTATATAGACGTCTTCACCTGGAATTATGAGGACATGCCAGGACTTGATCCTCAAGTGGCTATGCACCGCCTCAACATCAATCCGGACGTGAAACCTGTCAAACAACAGCAGCGACAGTTCCGTCCAGAAATAATGGAGGCAATTCAATCAGAAGTCAGAAAACTTATTGATTCTGGCTTCATCAGGGAAGAACAACATCCCGACTGGGTAGCCAACATTGTCCCAGTTGCAAGAAGAACGGGAAGATCCGGATCTGCATCGACTTCCGTGATCTAAACGGGCTTGTCCCAAAGACGAATTCCCATTGCCAATCACAAATGTCATGATTGACAATACTTGTGGATTCGAACGAATGTCCTTCATGGATGGATTCTCAGGATACAATCAAATCAAAATGTATCCTGACGATGAAAAGCACACCTCCTTCAGGACACCATTGGGGGTTTTTTGCTATACCGTCATGCCCTTCGGACTGAAAAATGCAGGGGCAACATACCAAAGGGCCATGAACGCCATTTTCCATCAGCAAATACGCAAAACGGTGGAATGTTATGTTGATGACATCGCGATAAAAAGCCGCACTAAAGGTGATCACATAGCGGACCTGAAGTTGGTCTTCGACATCATGCGGGCTCATCAATTGAAGATGAATCCCACAAAGTCCTTCCTGGGGGTGGCCAGTGGCAAATTCTTAGGATTTGTTGTAACATCCACCGGATTCACTTGGACCCGGAAAAGGTTCGCGCTATCCAGGAGATGCAACCTCCGAGAAATCTCAAGGAACTCAGGGGATTGCAAGGACGATTGGCGTACATCCGTAGGTTCATCTCAAACCTCTCCGGAAGATGCCAACCCTTCACTAAGCTAATGAAGAAGGGTGTCTTGTTCATTTGGGACGACGCTTGCCAACAAGCGTTCGAGGAAATTAAACAATACCTCACCCAACCACCAGTCCTTGCAGCTCTGGTATCCGAAAAGCCTTTCCTGGTGTACGTCCGGCAATGGATCATTCTTTAGGAGCTCTACTAGCTCAGAATGACGATCAAGGACATGAGAAGCAATCTACTATCTGAGTAGAACAATGATCGGAGCCGAACATCAGTATAACCCGATCGAGAAGGAATGTTTGGCACTGGTGTTCGCTATCCAGAAAATGTGACACTATCTGGTAGGCCAGACAATAAACGTCATATCAAAAGTCAACCCCTTGAGGTTACTTATGACAAAGCCTCATCGCTAAATGGCCGACTGGCAAAATGGGCCATATTGTTATCTCAATATGAAATGCATTTTTTACCACAGAAGGCCATTAAGGGACAAGCAGTGGCGGATTTCCTACCTGAGCACCCAGATCCGAGGGCAGCCAAAGTCTACGAGGATCTCCCAGATGAAGTTGCTGAAGTCTGCCTGACTCAGACATCGTTCGAAAGTCAAGTATGGCAACTTTTCTTCGACGTGCATCAAGAATAAGCCCGAAGGGACACGTAGTAGCAGGGGTAGGAGTAGTACTCGTATCCCCACAAAATTATGTGATTCCCCGAGCTGTCTCATTAACTGAGCCTTGTTCCAACAATGTGACGGAGCACAACGCTCTTTTGATTGGGATGCAATTCGCCGATGAGATTGGCGTTAAAAATCTCGAGGCATATGGCGACTCCAAGCTCATCGTCAGCCAAGTTCGCGGGGAGTACGAAGTCAGACATGAAGACTTAGTACCCTATTACAACGCGACTATCCGCATGGCCGAGGGGTTTACAAGCTTCTACATCGACCATATACCGCGCAGGCAAAATGCGCACGCAGATGCACTCGCATCCCTGGCTGCCTCCTTAGCTCTTCCAGCTGGAGCAATGGAGAAGATATTCGTCTACAGCCACGACCTGTATTGCCCGAGAAATGCTCTCGAGGACTATCAGGAGTCAACGGGAGGTCGTCACCGCGAAGAAGCACTTGAAGCATCACCGGTCCAGAGCTTAGAGACTGGCGATTCCCCTACATTGATTTCGTCTTATACGGCATTCTGCCTGAAGACACCAGAGAGGCGGCTGCCATTAGAAGGAAAGCCCCCAAATTCTATTATAATGCGATTACGCGAACATTGTATCGTCGATCGCATGACGGGATCTTGCTCCGGTGCCTCTCACCAAAGAAGGCTCAAGAGGTATTGAAAGAAGCCCACGACGGCATGTGTGGAGCCCATCAACCTGGCCCAAAATTGGCACATCGACTCCAAAGATTGGGTTACTACTGACCCAAGATGATTGCCGATACCGTCACTTATGCCAAGAGATGTCACGCCTGCCAAGTGCACGGCGATTTCATCCATCAAGCACCAGGGGACCTCCACTCTACGGCCTCTACCTGGCCATTTGAAATGTGGGGCATGGACGTGGTTGGTCCTATCAGTCCACCATCATCAAAAGGACATCAGTTTACTTTGCAATAACCGATTACTTCTCTAAGTGGGCTGAGGCCATTCCCTTGAAGGAAGTCAAGTCGTCGAACGTGATCAAGTTCGTGAAACACCACGTTACTTACCGTTTCGGTGTACCTCGGCGAATCGTCCATGACAATGGGCCTCAGTTCATCAGTCAGGCTTTTCAAAGATTCTGCGCTAAGTTCAGAATCCAGAGTGTATCCTCGACGGCATACTATCCTGCTGCTAATGGCCTCGCAGAAGCTTTCAACAAGACTATTGGCAAGCTTCTCAAAAAGTTCGTCTCGAAAAGTCAACGAGACTGGGACGACAAGTTGGGTGAATGCTTATGGGCTTACCGCACACTGTGCGAACCCCAACTAAAGCTACGCCATTTTCTTTGGTTTATGGTGTGAAGCCGTGCTCCCACTGGAAATCCAAATTCCATCTCTACGCGTCGCCTTGACAGCGGAGATGACAACAGAGGAGAAGCATCGACAGCGACTCCAGGAACTGGAGGCCTTAGATGATAAACGTCTGCAGGCCCAACAACAAATCGAGCTCTACCAAGCTCGAATTACCAGAGCCTTCAACAAGAAAGTTAAAGTGCGAACTTTCAAGAAAGGCGATCTTGTCTTAGCCGTCAGAAGACCCATGGTAATGACGCACAAGACAAAAGGAAAATTCCAACCCAAATGGGAAGGACCATTTGTAGTAGAGTCAGTCTACTCAAATGGGTCATATCGCCTCATAACCTCGAATGGCGATACACTCATGATGCCGATCAATGGCAGGTTCCTGAAGAAATACTATCCTTAGATGGTATTCTCCCGCTGATCAAGTTAAAAGCACACCTCTGATCAAAGTAAGAAGAATTTCTTCATTATAACATCCGACGCCCCCGACGGCTAAGGATAGAAAAAAATGTTGGCTTCTAAGCCCAACATAAATTTTCGACAACTCATCATGCTGAGGGGATAGCATGGCTAGCCAACTCAAACGGTAGTTGGTAAAGGCACCTCAAATCCGTTGACAGCTGAGGGTTTGCTAAAAATCCTGAGTGGACTTGGCTCCACTCCTTCCTCCAAAATCCCTTACCAATTCTCATCCACAGAATGGTAGGCCTATAAAATACAACCATTACTAAGTTAACACTATACCTCTGGTAATGGAAACTTTTCAATATTCCTTATCGAGTACAAATTTTGCTTGTTAACTCTACACGGAGTATCAAACTTTCAAATTTGCCAAGTTAACACCACACCTCTGGCACTTCAAATTTTCACTTGTCAATTCTCACCAATAGAATGACAGGTCCTCAAATTGCTCTTATCATGAGTCAATCTTTGTCAAGTTAATATTACACCTCTGACAAATTACTGTTAAAGTTTAACACCACACCTCTAAACAGTAATCAGGTTTCTGTCAGGTTTAATATTACACCTCTGACAGTCGCTTTTCTTCAGACTTCTATATCGAAGTTGAAATGGATGATGCTAAGTTAACATTACACCTCTAGCATCAAGTCATTGCTAAGTTAAACAATACACCTATGGCCATGACTTTCCCTCGGATTTCCTTATACAAGCCGAGATGACCAATGCCAAGTTCAACATTACACCTCTAGCATTACCCTCACTGTCAAGTTAAACATTACACCTATGACAGTGACACTTTTGAGTTAAGTTAATATCACACCTCTGACTCACATCCTTGTCAAGTTAACATTACACTTCTGACAAGACCACTTTCAACCCGTTAAGTTAATATCACACCTCTGACGGTAACAACTTTCCTAGATTCCCTACGAGTCTAGTCCCACTTGTTATTCTCTTCAACAGAATAACAAGTCTACCTAAAAAACATTGTTAGGTTAATACTACACCATCAACAGTGTTTCCATCAAATCCCCAGTTGAGCTCAATCAAGTTAATCCCAAACACTTGATAAAAGTTCACCCTCCCTGGGGGTACCAATTCTACTTGTCACTTTCTCTTATAAAGTGGCAGGTCCATAAAATTTTTTTATCTCTGTCAAGTTAATATTACACCTCTGACAGTATCATGAGAGTTCCTGAAATAGGATCTTTCTCCACAAAGTTTGACTTATTGAAATTACCATCATAATTTTGACAAAGTCAAAGACTCTTTGCTTCTATGCGTCTAACTGAAGACAAAAAGTTCAAGACAATGAAAGAGGCAAAAGAGAAGTGTCACTTTTATTTATTTCCAGGCATATGAAAGTGATACAAAAAACACTCTCTTATACAATAAGATTGAGTGCTACAGTTAAAACGCTCTCTTATACAATAAGATTGAGTGTTACAGTCAAAACGCTCTCTTACAATAAGATGGAGTGTTACAATTAAGGAGTACAAAGAAGTCCCTCTCTCTCTCAGAGGTTGCACTCACTCCTTGAAACCGCATCTGATTCCAAGTACAGGATGGTGCATGATGTAAACATCGAAAGAGCCCTAACTGACTAAGATAAGAGCAATGGTGTTCTTGAGGTCCGGTGGCAGCAGAAAGTCCTGCAACCCTTCGTTCATGATCATCTCTTTCCCCAGCGGAGTCGCCATCTCTTGTACGCGCCGGAGAGAAAAGGAGATAGTGATGGGTGTAAAGATTTCCTTGAATCAAATGAAACTATTACAACCAGAATTTTCCTTCCAGTTACAAGGGAGGAAGGATGTTGAGTCTTGAATTCCCCCTTTGTTTAAGGCTGGGTTCTTCGTGTGGCGGTGGAGAGTGAGTCTTGTTCTCCGTTGACCGGATGACCGTCGGGACCGTCGGTGATCTTCTCTTCGGCTGGTAGAAAGAGTAGCACAGCTCTTGTCTACCAAAAACTCTCAAAGAGAAGGTAGGCAAAGAGTAGCTTGTACGCAGCAAGCTTGACGAAGAGTTGAGCTCTCTCCTGTCTCTGTCTTGTCGTCTGATTGCCTTCTGCCTTCTAATTTTCTTCTGATCTCCAATTGCCCGTCGCTTGCCGATCGCCAATTGCCACTCTCCTCTGATTGCCTCGACCTCATAGCAAACGAGGCTATTTATAGAGGTCCTAGGGGGTGAACGTGCCCCCTAAAAATGCTCCACGATGAGGGGCTGACCTCCCCGCTATGTGGGCGGCGACTGGCCCCATAACCAGGGCGGTTATAACTGAGACGCGGGTTTCAACACCCGCGCCTCAACCTCAAGGCGCGTGGGCTGAATCCCGCGTCTCAGTTATAACCGCCCTGGTTATGGGGCCAGTCGCCGCCCACATAGCGGGGAGGTCAGCCCCTCATCGTGGAGCATTTTTAGGGGGCACGTTCACCCCCTAGGACCTCTATAAATAGCCTCGTTTGCTATGAGGTCGAGGCAATCAGAGGAGAGTGGCAGTTGGCGATCGGCAAGCGACGGGCAATTGGAGATCAGAAGAAAATTAGAAGGCAGAAGGCAATCAGACGACAAGATAGAGACAGGAGAGAGCTCAACTCTTCGTCAAGCTTGTTGCGTACAAGCTACTCTTTGCCTACCTTCTCTTTGAGAGTTTTTGGTAGACAAGAGCTGTGCTACTCTTTCTACCAGCCGAAGAGATGATCCCCGACGGTCCCGACGGTCATCCGGTCAACGGAGAACAAGACTCACTCTCCACCGCCACACGAAGAACCCAGCCTTAAACAAAGGGGGGATTCAAGACTCAACATCCTCCCTCCCTTGTAACTGGAAGGAAAAGTCTGATTGTAATAGTTTCATTTGATTCAAGGAAATCTTTACACTCATCACTATCTCCTTTTTCTCTCCGGCGCGTACAACACCCAACGACCTCGCCTTTGCGCCGCCGTGCTCGACACCACCTCAACCACCTGCTCTTCCCATATTCTCCTTCTTCCTCTCCACATTGTCAACCTCACATCCCGCCTCCACCTCTGCTCAACGATAGCTAGCAACGACTCCTCCACATCTGCACGACCATAAGCCCAGGTACCTTCAGCCGCTGCGCCTCCTGCGCGATGATAATCTCTCCCTGATCAACTGCCTATGCACTCACAGGGCCAGCACCCAACACCCATCTCCCTGCCCCGAGGTGATCTCCCCCTTGTCTCTCTGCTTGCTGCCTCACCCGTCCTCCTCCTTTCCCCTTGCCTGGATGACGTCTACCCTCCTCGCCCTCTATTGCGTCGCCATCACCGAGATTAACTCGAGCCTGAACTCGATTCAACACCTGCTATTGTGTCGAAGTCTAATTGAGAAGACGTGTCCATCTCACTTCACACGACCCAAACCCGCATCCAAAGAAGAGAAATGAACATTTTGAGTTTAATCCAAAATCCGATAGCTACAATATAGAAAACAGAAGCTATAGTAACGAGTTCAGAGCAGTATAAACTCGTCTGTCATGCAAGGTTCATTTTTAGCCCATAGTTTTCGCATCCAGACTTTGATCCTAGTGATTTTCATTGTGTTACAATCGTGATGACGAACTCTACACATCAGTATCCTCTACAAGTTATTGAGATCTCTGTGATCCTCAGCAGGCAACTTCTCTTAACTCGGTCCATTTACTTGTGAGTTGATATTCATCTTTATTACTTTATCATTATATCTGCTGCCACTGAAATTCTTAGCTTTCTTTCCCTCTCTCGTCCTCACTGTCTCTTTCTTCCCCTCTTTTCTTCTCTCTATTCCAGGCCGAGGGGCCTGACCTGCGGCTAGGCGGCCCCCTGGCCGGCGCACCACCGCGTCCCCTGGCGCCCGCCACCCCCTTCCCTCTACTTTTCCTCCCCTCCTCTTCCTCCTTATTCTTCTTTTTCTTCTCCTTCTTCTTGTTTTTCTTCTCTCTCTCTCTCTCCCCCCTCTCTTTCTCTAGGCGTCGCAGCCGGCAGGGCGGAGCTGCCGCCAGCCCCTGCCCCCTTCTCTCTCATTCTCTTTCTCCCTCTCTCTGATTGGGTTTAAACCCAATAATCCTAATACAAACCCAATTAACCCATAGTCAATCACTTGAATCTTTGTGTTTGGGTTACCAGGTCTAAACCCGACCTATTAGCCTGTCAAACCTGCATCCAAAATGATATAAGGTAACATCGCATTTAAGTCCCTATTAAATTATACTAATTGCATTCTATTTCTTATTAATTATATATTTAACCCATCTATGTTGATGTTAGTATTCAGGTGATATCTGGAGCATCCGGAGTCCGATCTGGACGATTCTGGTATCGTTGCGATCGTGGAACGAAGAGCTACGTCCCTGTAATAACTAAGTTAGTGTTTTTCTTTTATAAATTATTATTTATCATGTTTAATTAAATGAATAGATTGCTTTACTTAATAAATCATGATTATTGGTCAAATTGAAATTTACAAGTTATATAAATAGTAAATAACGATAATATATGTAATTACATAATAATATTTAATCGTGATTATTGATTTAATATAAAATACAACTGAAATAGTTATATGCTGATAATAGTGACTGTTGGATTATTGCTAAAGCTATTAGTTTAATGGTTATTGTGGATTATTAATAACTTAATCATTATTAAACAGGTTGTGAAGAGTTGAAAAGATAGACTTGTAAATAGTTTCTTTATTGATAAGATTATGATATCTTAAAATTTAGAGACATGTACAGGGTACATATAATCACGCTGCATGTATCACAAGATCACTGACACTGTCACTGTGACCATTAGATACTATACAAGTATGTGTAGTCATGATTGTGGACACCATTATTACATGTACATGTATTATTGTTACACAGACATTTTAGTACACCAGATACTGTATTTCATGTAAATAGCTGTTATATCGGACACTATCATTTCATATCCTTGTATTATTGTTACACCAATATTGTAACACTGGACATTACTCTTTCATGTTCATGTACCATTATTACATATACACGTTGTTACGCTAGATAACGTTACACGGATACTCTATACATAGTTATTTCATATCAATGTTACATTGATTCACCTGTATATCTTGCTACCCTTACTGATACTTGTTACCATTCATGTGGTGATACACTCATCATGTACACGTATACTCTGCATTTCATGTATTCTGCTTCATGTATACCCTGTAGACATTGTTACAGTATCATCACAACACCATAGTTTGACTATTCTGCCATACTTTATATCCGTATCCTTGGGATTATTAAATCCATCAGTTTGCATATTAGTTTTAACTGTTTTCCTATCCAATATCATTTTGGTGGTGAAAATAGTGTAGTTTTATTTTATCACTGATTTCTGATTCACACACATCTACCATTGCTCATCATTTTGGTATTAGAGTATGATTTAGATAGGAAACTTGCATTAGGTCAAAAAAATTAAATTTAATTTAGGCATTTATTAGGAAAGTTTATTTTTTTTACACAAAAGTTGCATCTAGAAGTTCCCAGCTTTCATTTAGGTCTTATTTGGTGAGTCCCGTACCGCCACTATGGATGTACCAGCTTTTGATGATCGTCTAGATTATTCTGATAGTTTACGTGATCACCAAACTTTTCTACATTGGCTTCACAGTATGAACGTGTAATTCTGTCGGTACCCACTTTTTGAAGCTGAGAAAGCCAGGTTCGCTACTATAAAATTAGAGAAGCTAACCGATATTGAACCGATGTGGTAAAAATGCGAGTACTCCATGACCAACGACTGATTGAAATATGTGATAGAATGAAGTACTCACAGATAAATACAAACCATCATATTTCTACAATCATCAAAAAGCATCAGCAGTTAGACCTTCCCTATCTGATCAACCTCATAGGTCTAGTACCATTATCCCTCCATCTAGGCATGATATTAAGGACATCAAAGATAAAAGCATTGAAAATAACGCTAAGAGTAAAAACAATGAAAGGTACCTTTTCACACTTAGTTCCATAATCAAGTGATACAACGGTCAAGGTTATAAACGTGTTGCTGCCAACTGTCCAACCCCATTTAAGATTGCCATCATTGATAGAGTTTCCATTGAAGCCCCTAAGCCTGATAGTACTATCTCCCTGAAAGTCAGTCCCGTGATTAAAGAGTTTAATATATTTTCGGCTGCCACGACTATTGTCCCTTTTGTTGCTGCTGCAATTGACGTCGCACTTCTCTTCCCCGGCTCTACTACTGACACCACCATCTCCGCCTCCATTATTGTCGATCCCTACTGTCATTACTTATTTCCATCCTCCTCTATTGCGGACATTCCTTTTTCTCTTGTGGCATGTATTAGATCCAAAATCAAAGTTCCCTACTATCATCCAATACACAACTGATTTAGTCCTAAGAGTTAGTCTTCCTAACTTGTCGCGCCATATAATAGATCATATCAAGCATACTGAACTTGAACAGCAAGCTGATGAGTCACCACCAGAAATCAAGCAGCAGTGTTTTGTCTCAATAGACATACATATTTACAAGGACAAATTCTTGTACGAAATTGTGACTAGAAACGTGGATCAGGTGAAGGATGTTATCATTTATGGTCGATCCATACCAAGAATTTGATGGATGCCGTTTTGAGAGAACTAATCAGCTTATTCTCCATTGCGGTTAAACAAAAGGATGTTGTCACTCAGACTCTACCTGTTAGGATATCTCCTGTCATCATTATAAAATAACATGTAAGCTGTGTCACACATTTAGGATGATTCTCCTAATCATTTCTTTTGATAGAGGTCGTGAGTATTGTTGACCTACTAAACTAAGTGCCCAAGTTTTTTCCTGCCTACTAGGGAGTCAAGTGACCCTTTTAGTACATCTTAGGCACTAAATAAAACTCTCTTTGTTACTATTCATTATTCTCAGTATACATATCTAAGTTTGCATCACATTTTTCACACATATAAACGATCTACATATGAGAAAATCAGCGATATATTTGAACAAAGTAACACCATCTGTAATTTATGAGATTACATCAATAACTTAGTTAAAACTTTTAATTTAGGCGAAAATGTGATGGTTCGGATTTATTAAAAGCCACTGATTCTTGGGCATTGTTAAAATCTACCTGGTGCGACTTGGAAGCCCCGGCAGTGTGAGCTCAAGGGTCACCATGAACACCCCCCTTCTCCGGCATACCCTTTAGCATCACATGACTGCAATCTCATAGGTGAGGCCTGTTACAAGCTTAGGCACGTCTCCAACAAGCTGCGGCACTTCGATGTTCAAATGATCTTGGCTGTAGAATTATAACACAAAGGCGTTGAGCGTAAGCAACTTGCGCTCGTGTATATCTATCATCAAGCCAAAAATTGGGTAAATTACAGAAAGCCTTTCTATAGCACACTATAAAGGATTTTGCAGCAACCCTCTGTTTTATTGGACTGCACAGGCACCCTTCCATTCTTTGAAATTCTGTAAATGATTCCCTTGTTCTGTTAGATTTTTGCAGATAACCCTTTTTTAACCAATAATAATACAGGGTGTTATCTGCGGAACTAGCATTAACGTAGGGTGGCTAACAAGGGGATTTTCTGCAAAAAAAATAAAACATTTTCTACAGTTTATTTCCAAAAAAAATTGATTATAGTTTTTTTGTTACCTTTCGAGCATGAGCCAGTGCCAAATCCAGCTGCTCTTGTCATCAGCACCAGTGATGGATAGCTCCCTTGGCTGCAAAATGATGCCTTGGTAGCCAGTTCTCTCAACCCAAAGAGGTCACAATCTCAAAGAGAGAGGAATTAAAAGATTTGAAAAAGGAGGTGATGCGGCTATTTGTTCGACCCAAATCCTAATAATTTTAGGTGAAATTGTCCAAATCTTTATATACCCAAGCCATGTCTAGCCGATGTGACACTATTTGTTCGACCCAAATCCCAACAGTTATAGATTCTAAGGACCAATATTATTGGTCTGAAGGATAAAAGAATGACTAATTTGTGTCCACGCAATTAATTCAGGAATTGATCGTGGCAATTTGTGTAGAAAGAAATACTGACTTCAAACTTTATGCCAAAGCTTAGAGTTCTTTATTATCTCTGGAAATGCATACGGTATTTGTATAGGATTTTGGAAGTCTACTGGTCATGATGATTTAAGTAATTGTTATTTCTATATAATGATCCACATAATCAGTATGAGTTACTTTTTGGCATTTATAATGAAATAATAAAGGAAGAAAAATAAGTAATTGGTGCATTGGTCAATAAAATTTCTAGGAATGAGGGCATCCAATTTTTTGGAGCCTAATCAAGAACAAATATGTTTGGAGCAGCATGGTTAACTAACAACACCTAATTAACTTCTGTTAGTATTGTCAAATTAAATGAAATCAGTTAAAATATTGTATTAACTAATATTTATATACTCTTTCCTAATAATTTTCAAATTTTAATTAAGAATTCAAATACATGAAGAATTGTAAATTATGTTTCATTAGATCAATAGGTGTGAATTTTGTGAACTTCCCATATCTGAGAGATTAGTTAACACAGTTCAATTTATTAGGGACAGGTCAAGTAAGAATAATATTTGGTTTGTGGGTTGATCATTTATTAAAAAGAATTGTAAAGGTTTAAACACAGGTGAATTTGGTGAAATTTCTATTAGCAAGTCATATATGTTATGTGAATAATCTTCTGGATGGCGATTAATCTTTTGCTAAATCAAGAAATTAAAATTTTATTGTCATAAATGGACAGGGATGAATATTTGGTGAAATTCTTATAACTATGCGGTTAATTAATTAATTACATCGGTAAAATTGTTAGGAAACTTCTAAGCAATTCATGGTTGTTTTCTCTCTATTGGTTTTGGACCAGATTCATCAAATTTCCCTGGAGATGTATTTGTTGTGCATCATTTTTGTTCAATAAACTGTTCCAAGGCCTGCTCTTCTATTTGTTTCTAGGATCTAGCATGCTTTTTTGGGCTTGGATTTTCAAAGTGACGGGGCTGGTTGGATTCAAGGGATTGAGTGGAAGTGAGAAAGTAGGAAGTGTCTTTTCTCATTTTCGTTGTTTATTCAAACATCAGAAAAAGATAATGGAAAAAGTTATTTTCCTTTTCTCTTTTCTCTTTTCTCTTTTACAGAACTATTTTCTCACTTCCAGGTAAATCTCATTTGTAATAAGTTGTAGCACAAAATAGTTAATTTTTTTCCCATGTAAATCTCACTTGCATTCTAATTACAGTCCAATTTTTATTTTTCTTAATTAATTTTTATTTTAATATTATTTTGCGGCCAACTTTGTGGTCAACTTTTCTATTTCCACTTCCACACTACTATCCAAACACTGAAAAAGACATAACATTTTTCAAACCACACTTGCCAACAACATCCAAATATTAGAAAACTTACTAGCTAATTTCTAAGTTTCAAAGGGAACTATTACCACTTCCTCACTTCCTCACTTCCACCCTTAACCAAACAGGCTGTAGTGAAGCAAAATGGCATGTCTCAATGAATTAAACAATATAAATCGATATCTGAAATGTCTGAATTCGTTTTGTATCCACACCTATTTAAGAGTATACAAGTATCACAAATCATATCTGACTTTACTTCATATCTATATGTTTTATATTTCCTTATAAACAGAAGGTTGCCAATATTTTGATATACGCTCTGTATTCATTCCGTTTACGCCCGTAACTGAACGATATGTACATATTTATATAGTTGTGTGGTTTGGATGTGAAGTATATAAAAGAAAACTTAAATTAAACAAAAGAACTGACTCTATTTTTAGATTTTGTACGTCATAGAGTAAAGCCATCAGATAGAATCAAAATGTATCATGGAAAGTCTTGAGCTCAGTTCTATGGTGTTTACATGAAAATTGAAAAAAAGAAAAAGAAATCCAAACCTGGAAAAAAAAAAATTATGTAGGACATTTCTCACTAGAATAAAGTTATTATAAAAACTAAATAATAAATTATAAACTACGAGACTAACGGAAATTAAAACAAACAGAAGACGGAACAGATGAAGGATAAAAAGGTAAATCGAAACCGAAAGCGGACCCATTAACGATTCGACACGTGTCAGATTCCGATTGGCTTAAAGTGGGCCCGTGGGTTAGCTTTTGGCGTGGGCTGAGGCGATGACGTATTCTGTTCCGATACCTCCAGCAGTATAGTCTACGGTACAAGAACCCGCGGAGAAGATTAATCAAACCATCACCGGTGCTCACCACATCCACTTCTAATTGATAATTTATAACCCATACTTTATTCGCATAGTTCCTTTCTAAGCCCAATTGGGGCGTAAGTGTTGGGGCCCACATCTCTCTTTGTACAAAAAGTCTGATCTTATAAATCTGAAATCTCCAAAAACCGAACTTTGGGTGGAGAAGGCCAGGTAATATTACATGTAAGTATCCTGTCAAGTAAAAAATAAATAATAAAAAATAAATAAAAATCGAATCTCAGTGGTTACAATAGAAACTAGAAATCTCCTTGTATAGTGTAACGCTAATAATAGTCACGTTCGTTGACTACATGTACAATCAAAATATTAGAATTTTAAGCTGCTTCTAAGGAGACCTACTAGATTTTAAACCGCCTTCTTAGATTGTAATATAAGGAGACCTACTAGAATACTTTACCCCATACTAGTAGGTCTCCTTAGATCAATCTAAGGAGGCAGCTTAAAACTCAAAACATCTCGATTTTTTTTCACAATCCGATCGTACATTATTATCTTTTTGTTTTAAGATATATATAAAATCACATGATTCAGAGTTTGTTTACTCTATTTTCTTTGATTTCAAATATTAACGGTTTTTAAACAGTAGAACTAAATAGAACGATTTGATCAATGAGTAAACAAACTCCTTAGATTGTAATGTTGGAGTTTTAAGTCGTCTCCCTATACACTTTACCCCTCTCTCTCGGAGAGAGAGAGACTTGTATCCTTCCAAAAGGATTTGAGCCTGGAACCTTCCCACTCAAATTCAACCCTCCGACATTCGGATAGAAAATTTACTCCGTTGAAATTGATCTATATTATTTTAAGTATCTATAAACCAAAAATCAAGTGTTTTGAATATTTTTTTCCACCCATCAAGTAGGAGAAAAATGGACAGCTTAAATAGTGAGTTGGTTAGTTTAACGATGTAAAACATTTGAAACCTGACAAAAAATGATTTGTAGGGTTTCTTAAATGTTTAGATCATAATGAAATGGCCGGATCGAGAATTTGTATGTCTAAAGACACAGATCTAACCAACTTACTACTTTCGTCCGTTCATTTTGCGTCGCTTGATGGATGGGCAAAAAGTATTAAAAATACTTGATTTTTGGTTATAAATACTAGAAATAATATAGATCAACTTCAATAGAGGGTGTCGTTGGATAGAGCATATCACTATGAAGGGCGTGGGTGTGCGTTCGCTCTCGCCGATAGTGATCCATGACGACCCACGGAGGGGACGAAAGAGGGGTAATGGCCATGATGAAGAGGGACTTGTGCTAGCTTTTGGATCTTGTATTCGAATGTCAGAGGATTGAATTTGAATGAGAAGGATCCGGGCTCAAATCCTTTTGGAGTGATACAAGTCTCTCTCTCTCTCTCTCTCTCTCTCTCTATATATATATATATATATATATATATTATATATATATATATATATATATATATATATATATATATATATATATATATATATATATATATATATATATATATCAGAAAAATGTATATCAGCCGGCGGTGACGTGACACAATATGTGCCACATAATTTGACAATCTTAATGGCGCCTTTTGAAAATAATTGAAATCACTAAAAGCCCCTACCGTTTAAGAAAGACAGTTTTCTTGGGATGTTGTAATAGTTTTATATTCTTTATTATTATTTTTCTCCCATTTTATATGGTTATCTCTATGTATCTCCTCACACTACCAGATTTAGATTTTTGACTCGTAAAGAACGTCGTTTAAAAAAAACGAGAGCGGAATCAGATATTGATTTTAGTTTGCAAACCTAAATCTCTATCAGCATTTTTTACAGGTTTTTGTTCTCTCGGAATGTCAGCTTTAAATTTTTTTCATTGTGATTCTTCTCTTCTTCTTCAAAAGGAAGGTCTATCAGAAATTTTTCATCATCGGAAATATTAGTCATTCGATTTAAAATTTGAAAGACATGTAAAATACACATAAATATATAACCAATCTGTCAGTACTGCGACTAAAGTTGCAGGAAAAAATTATTTTAAAAGTTGTCCATTTCATCAAGACTGCGACTTTAGTCGCATTCATAATAATAAATTACTAGATAAAAAACTAAGTTCTGTGACTATAGTTGCAGTATGAAATTTCATCTTCAAACTATTTGTTTTATAGGACTACGACCAAAGTCGCAGTCTAATTAAAATTTATTAATAAAAAGACTGCGACCTTGGTCGCAAAAATGAAAAATAAGTTATAAAATACTGCGACCAAGGTCGCAGTGTTATCAAATAAAACTTTTCAAAAAGACTGCTATTACATAAGACTGCGACCAATGTTGCAGTCTTCTAATCATCTTAATTACTTAATTTACAAGACATTGTTTACTGCTTCAATTGACTACATCTCTTATTTCATAAGAATGTGACCACGGTCGTAGTAACCTATTTAGATTACTGAATAAAAAATACTATGATCAAGGTCGCAGTGTTATAAACAAAACATTTTCAAAGAGATTGTTGTTACTTAAGACTGCGACCGGAGTCGCAATCTTCTAATTATCTTAATTAATTAACTTACGAGATTTTTCTTCACTGCTTCAATTGACTGCGACTCTTATTTCATAAGATTGCAACAACGATCGCAGTATCCTATTTAGCTTACCAAGGTCGAAAAAATACTGCGACCCTAATCGAAAAAATAAAAAAAAAAGGCCGCAACTGCAACCAAGGTCGCACTGTAAAACAAAAATAAATCTAAAAAGTGAAAATGATGTTAAAAAATTTAAATCCAAAATTTTTCTTTTCAGAAACTGCGACTTCGATTGCAGTTTCAGAAAACAAAAAAACTAAAATAAACTGTTTCAAGTCACAGTAATAGATTTTTATTATGATTAAAATATCTTTCAAAAAAAAAGTTGAACATTAATGCGACCATGGTCGCATTCTTTTAAAATAAATTATTTTTCTAAAATATTTTTTGAAATTAGAAACTTCCAAATTTTAATAAAAATCTCATTTTTAATCGAAAATTTCAGTTAAATTTTAATTTTTAGAATTAAAACTTAACACTGAAATTGAAAATTTTTAGGAATTAGGAACTGATCTGAAGCGAAATGATATTAAAAGTTGAAAAAAATCTTAAATAACAAAAATTGAAATTTATTTTTAAAAAAATCATAAATTTTTGCTATTTCTCCCAATAACCGAGGACTCAAATTTTCAGATCTGTAATTTTTTGGTAGAGAAATAGTTATAACCAGTTAAAAGTGAAACTGAGGGTATTTTAGTCATTGAGCAGCAATAAAGTAATTAAGGGTCTTTTTGAGCAGGATGTTTTGTCTCTTTACCGTTTAAATTTTTGACTTCTCTGCAGCTAATATGAAGCCACGTCACGCCAGCTGAGAAACTCTCTCAGCTGGCGGCTGAGGTACAGTAACCCATATATATATATATATATATATATATATATATATATATTATATAATATATATATATATATATATATATATATATGGGGTTACTGTACCTCAGCCGACGGCTGAGAGAGTTTCTCAGCCCGCGGTGACGTGGCTGAATATATGCCACAGATCGGCCACAGAGTGTAGGCGTAAAAAAAACAAAAAAATCCCGCCTAAACATTCGTGAATCAAAATGACAAAAATACCCCATAAATCCCGCCTAAACATTCGTGAATCAAAATGACAAAAATACCCCATTTTTATTTCTAAACTGCCATAAACTCATCCACAAACAAAAATTACCTAAAATAATTTTCAGTTGAATATATCTACAGTTATAAAATTCGTAATTCTACTACATCGAAAATATAATAGAAAAAAAATTGGATGAACATAATGTGAAATAAACAGAAGCATGCCTTCTGTAACAGAATTCTCACCGTTTTACAAATTTCCCGATCATAGTCGCAGTCATAATATAATAAAACTTTCAATCATTGCGACCATGGTCGCAGACTTAATACAAAATAACTTTCAATTTTAAATGACGACTGCGACACTAGTCGCTGTCATAGTATAACAAAAACTTTTTTATATCACGCATGACCATAGTCGCATTCCTTATAACATAAAAAAATAACAGACGAAAACATGTTATCGTACAACACTGCGACCTCCTTCAGCACTGCGACCAAAGTCGCAATCTTTTTTCGCATGCCTTATGTAAAAGATTTTTAATAATTTTACAAGGTAGTTTAGCCATGCGACCCTGAGATCAGTTCGCGTATATCACATCTTATAAAAATACTATATTAATTACACTGAATTTAATGAAGTAATTAATAATCTATCTATCGTGATACAACAACAGTCTAGAAAAAAGAAATGCATTAATGTTAATCACGATAAAGGAAAGATGTGCATCATACGTAATCTAAAGATATAGGCAAAAGATTCTATAACAAGTTTATTTGTACTTCACGTAGTAAACCTCTGGAAAAAAGGAACTCTTCGGATTCTCCAGCCATAACTCTTCAACCTATAACAATTATTATTACTATTAATGTTCTTTCACATTATTGATCTTTATATAGTGCTTGTAACTAATATATTATCTCATATCTAAAAATTATATTTTTGCTCGTTTTCAATTTGATTTCAAAAACTTCCAGAAAAACAATTCACCAGAAAAACAATTCATTCTTGAATCATGTCTTCCCCATCTTCTTCCTCTGAACACTCAGAATTCAACTTCAATCAATCCCCCACCGGTCCTCTTTCTTCAGGGTATTCTAGTGAATCTGATATCAGTTTGGACTTCATTCCTTTTGACTATCTCACTACATCAAATAATATTTTAACTGATCCTCCTATTCATGATGATGATGAAGTTTTCATGTAGGTAAGTGAGGAGGACATTATTCCTCTGCCACTTGACGGAGGCATGCTTGATGAAAGCATGTCCTCTGATGCTATAGGCTCGCTTTCTCGCAACGTATCGGACGAAGAGCTTGATAGAGACGATCCATTCTGGGAGTTTATCGATGAACAAAAAAAACCTCAAAAACAGGAAGATGATGAGGAAATAAGTGATGAACAGGAAGATCAGGAGAATGAAGAAGACGAATCTGCTTATGATGGTGATGATGACGAGGATTAGGATTTCCTGATCTTCTGATATTCAACGTTATTTTGTCTTCTCTTAAAAGCTTTTAATGCTCTTTTTTTGTAAGGTCTCTTTCTCACCATATTATGTTATAAATAAAATTTACTTCTATCTGCAAAATAATCTTTCACATTTTTAAAATACATATAAAGTATACCGTATAGGTATTAATTCTGCATCTTATCTGAAATAATGGTCGCAGTACTCATATTATAATTACATATGAAACTGCGACCACGGTCGCTGTCCAGTCATAAACAGTTTGGTCGCAGTACTCATATTATAATTACATATGAAACTGCGATCACGGTCGCTGTCTAGTCATAAACAGTTTGATCGTTTTGCATTCAATAAAGTTATAAACAGCTACCATAGTCGCAATCCAAAAATAAATTATATGAACAGATAATACTGCGAACATCATCGCAATCCTCTCAAATCAGTATATTTCACTGTATATTTCACTGTATATCACAAATTAGAAAATTGCCACTGTTGTTCTTAAACACTGCGACCATAGTCGCAGTCCTACTTCGCATGCAATAAGTTACAGTGAAGATCAAACATATAAAATCATACGTAAACTGCGACTATAGTAT
Organism: Agave tequilana; assembly: GCA_038442645.1. Taxonomy (NCBI): domain Eukaryota; kingdom Viridiplantae; phylum Streptophyta; class Magnoliopsida; order Asparagales; family Asparagaceae; genus Agave; species Agave tequilana. The sequence goes on along the minus strand of JAVJIF010012167.1, from coordinate 58,421 downwards.
CAGTCCTTAGACACCGTTATTACATATAACTTAGCAAAAAAACTCACCCAAAAAATGCTGTCGTGAGTAGGGGTGAGCAGAGTTCGGTTATAACCGAAATAACCGACCAAAACCGAAACCCGAACCCGAACCGAACCGAACCGCTCTAGTTCGGTTGGTTTTCGGTTTTGGGTTACAAAACCGAACCCGACCGAACCGAACCGAACTTCTCACCCTATGTATTACCCCACCCAAATTCAATTTAGTGAATCATATAGTTCATAAAAAAACAGGTGGAATATTATCTCATTAGTTCTAGCAATATCATATTTTATATTGAATATGTGAAAGCCATGTTAAGTACACTATCATAATTGAGAATAATATTTATATTAATATAGTTCTTTCTTTTGTAATCTTATTAGTAAAAGTTAATAATAATTATGCGAGCTTTGATATAAGAGCCCAAATACAGTGTAAAAATTTTAGAATATGAAATATTCAATTCACATTAAGGTTAGGGTCTTTTTCTTGTTTCTAATTTAGGTATTGGATATTTGAGATTAGGATATTTAAAGGATGATAATATAATGGTGATTAAAAAATGCAAGAATGATGAAAATATATGAGCCTAACCGAAAAAACCGAAAAACCGAACCGAACTGAGTCGGTTCGGTTCGGTTCGGTTACTAAGTCTAATCGGTTCGATTCGGTTTTGAAAAAATTAGCAAAAACCGAACCGAACCGACCGACGCTCACCCCTAGTCGTGAGTACTGCGACCATAGTCGCAGTACTACGACTTGCTCTCGTTAAGCACTGCGATCATAGTCGCAGTCCTTGTCCGAATTCAATATGTAAAAAATAATAATAATTTATACATTACATGCGGAAAAAAGTAAAACTGCGACTATATTAAAAAATCATTAAATTTCAAATCAGATAACAAAAAAAATAATAAAAAAGTATTCAAATTAGTTTCGTGATTTGATATAAAAATGTTTGCAGTTTGGCCACAGTTATAAAAGATAATTGTGACAAAATTGAGTAACGTCAGAAAATATAAAATTATAATAAACTATACAGATCTACTGTCTTTTACAGCAGGGCTATTTAGTAATTTCAACTATTTCGATAGGCGGGCCGTCCTTTCTAGTGTGGCTAATAATGTGCCACGTCACCGCAGGCTGAGAGGGTCTCTCAGCCGTCGGCTGATATACATTTCTCTCTCTCTCACTCTCTCTCTCTCTCTCTCTATATATATATATATATATATATAAGTTAAAGTGTTCCTAGTAGGTCTCCTTAGATTACAATCTAAGGAGACGGCTTAAAACTCTAACATCTCGATTTTTTTCCGATCCGATCGCACATTATCATCTTCATGCTCTAAGACGTACACATATAAAAAATCAAGTGATTTGGAGTTTGTTAACTCATTGATTTAATCGTTCCATTTTGTTCTACTGTTAAAAAACCGTTAATGTTTAAATCCAAAGAAAATAAAGCAAACGAATCTGAAATCACTTGATTTTTTATATGTGTACATCTTAAAATATGAAGTTGATAATGTACGGTCGGATCATAAAATTTTTTTGGGATGTTGAAATTTTAAGCCTCCTCCTTAGATTGTAATCTAAGGAGTCCTACTAGAAACACTTTAGCCATATATATATATATATATATATATATTATATATATATATATATATATATATATATATATATATATATATATATATATATATATATATATATAGGGGTTACTGTACCTCAGCCGCCAGCTGAGAGAGTTTCTCAGCCGGCATGACGTGGCTTCATATTAGCCGCAGAGAAGTCAAAAAATTTATGAGGTAAAAGGAGACCCTCAACCATTTTTCGTTGCCAATGACTGAAGTACCCTCAGTTTCACTTTTAACCTGCTACAACTGTTCCTCCACTAAAAAAATTACAGATCGAAAAATTTTGAGCTCTTTCAAACAAAAAATTATATATCTTGATAACTAAATTTTAGAAAAATAATTTATTTTAAAAGAATGCAACCATGGTCGCACTTCTATTCAAGTTTTTTTTCGAAAAGATGTTTTAATCACAATAAAAATCTATTACCTCGACTTGAAACCGTTTTTTTTTTTGTTTTCTGAAACTGCAATCGAAGTCGCAGTTTCTAAAATGAAAAATTTGGATTTAATTTTTAATATTATTTTCACTTTTTAGATTTATTTTTGTTTTACATTGGACCTTTGGTCGCAGTGTTGTAGCCTATTTTTATTTTTTCGATTAGGGTCGCAGTATTTTTTTGACCTTCCTAAGCTAAATAGGATACTGCGACCGTGGTCGCACTCTTATAAAATAAGAGTCGCAGTCAATGGAAGCAGTGACAATAATCTTGTAAGTTATTTAATTAAGATGATTAGAAGATTGCGACTTCGGTCGCAGTCTTATGTAACAGCAGTCTCTTTGAGAATGTTTTGTTTGATAACAATGCGACCTTTGTCATAATATTTTTTTATTAAGTAATCTAAATAGGATACGCGACCATGGTGCATTCTTATGAAACAAGAGTCTTATGAAATAAGAGTCGCAGTCAATGGAAACAGTGACAATAATCTGGTAAGTTAATTAATTAAGATGATAAGAAGATTGCGACTTCGGTCGCAGTCTTATGTAACAGCAGTCTCTTTGAGAATGTTTTGTTTGATAATAATGCGACCTTGATCATAGTATTTTTTTATTAAGTAATCTAAATAGGATACTGCGACCATGGTCGCATTCTTATGAAACAAGAGACATAGTCAATTGAAGCAGTGAACAATGTCTCGAATGTTAAGTAATTAAGATGATTGAAGACTGCGACTAAAAACTGCGACATTGGTCGCAGTCTTCTGTAATAGCAGTCTTTTTGAACTTATTTTTCATTTTTGCGACCAAGGTCGCAGTCTTTTTATTAATAAATTTTAATTGGACTGCGACTTTGGTCGATGTCTTGTAAAACAAATGGTTTGAAGATGAAATTTCACACAGCCTTACTTTGGAAGAAGAAGAAGAGAAAAATCACGATGAAAATATTAAAGCTGACATCCCAAGGGAACATGAACTTGTCAAAATAGTTGTTGGAGATCTAGGTCTGTGACTAAAAATTAATATCTGATCCCGCTCTCGCTTTTTTAAAACGATATTCTTTATAAGTCAAAATCTAGATCTGATTGCGTGAGAAGACATAGAGAGATAGACATATAAAAGAGGAGAAAAAATAATAATAAATAATTTAAACTAATACATCATCCAAGAAAAAGACAAACGATAGGGGCTTTTAGTAATTTCAATTATTTTCAAAAGCGGGACATCATTTTAGATTGTCGAATTATGTGGCTCATAATGTGCCACGTCACTGCAGGCTGAGAGAGTCTCTCAGCCGTCGGCTGATATATATATTTCTGATATATATATATATATATATATATATATATATATATATATATATATATATATATATATATATACTTCTGTCATTCCAGAAGGATTCGAGGCTGAATCATTCCCACTTAAATACCAACATCCGACATTCGAATACAAGATCCACTCCGTTGAAGTTGATCTATATTATTTCAAGTATCTATAAATCAAAAATCAAATGTTTGAATATTTTTTGCCCATGCATTAAGTAGGAGGAAAACGGACGGCCTAAATAATAAGTTAGTTAGTTTAACGATGTAGAACATTTGAAACTTAACAAAAATTAGTTTGAAGGGGTTTTTAAATGTTTAATCAAATGGCCGGATCGAGAATTTGTATGTCTAAAGACAAACATCGAACAAACTCACTACTTTCGACCATCCATTTTCTGCCGCTTGATGGATAGGCAAAAAGTATTCAAAACACTTGATTTTTGGTTTATGGATACTTGAAATAATATAGATCAACTTCAATGGAGTGGATCTTGTATTCGAATGTCAGAAGGTTTAATTTCAGTGGGAAGGATTCACGCTCAAATCCTTTTGGAAGGACACAACTCTATCTGAATTTGAGTGGGAAGGATTCGGGCTCAAATCTTTTTGGAAGGACACAAGTCTATGATTTGGAAGGACACAAAATAGACTTGTGTCCTTCCAAAAGGATTTGAGGACGAATCATTCCCAGTCAAATACCAACATCCAATATTCTAATACAAGATCCACTCCGTTGAAGTTGATATATATTAACTCAATTATCTATAAACTAAAAATCAAGTGTTTTGAATACTTTTTGCCTATACATCAAGTAAAGGAAAAACAGACAGCCTAAATAGTGAGTTGGTTAGTTTAACAGTGTAGAACATTTGAAGCCTAACAAAAATTAGTTTGTACGGTTTTTTTTAAATGTTTAGATCATAATAAAATGGCCGGATTGAGAATTTGTATGTCTAAAGACAAATCTAACCAACTCACTACTTTCAGCCGTTCATTTTTTTGCGCCGCTTAATGGATGGACAAAAAATTATCAAAACACTTGATTTATGATTTATAGATACTTGAAATAATATAGACCAACTTCAACAGAGTGGATTATATATTCGAATGTCGGATGTTGGTATTTGAGTGGAAAAGATTCGTGCTCTAATCCTTTTGGAGGAAGGACACAAGTGTGTATCTATAAATCATAAATCAAGTGTTTTTGTGTGTGTATGTATGTATGTATGTATGTCTGTGTGTGTGTGTATTGGTCTATACTATTTCAAGTATCTATAAATCATAAATCAAGTGTTTGATTACATTTTGCCCATCCATCAAGCAGCGCAAAATGGACGACCGAAAGTTGTGAATTGGTTAGATATATGTCTTTGGACATACACATTCTCGATCCGACCATTTGATTATGATCTAAACATTTAAAGACCCATACAAATCAGTTTTTGTTAGGTTTCAAATGTTCTACATCGTTAAACTAACCATCTCACTATTTAGTCCGTTCGTCATCCCCTTACTTGATGCATGGGCAAAAAGTATTCAAAACACTTAATTTTTAGTTTATACATACTTGAAATAATATAGATCAACTTCAACGGAGTGGATCTTGTATTCGAATGTCGGAGGGCTGTATTTGAGTTGGAAGGATTCGGTCTCAAATTCTTTGAAAAGCCACAGTCTCTCTCTCTCTCTATCTCTCGTTACTCATATAGAAGCTTTTTCTGTCCGTCTGTCTTCGTCTGCGAGAGGGAGAGCAGTATCTCTCCTTCTTTCTCTCTGTGCTCCCCCCTCTTCTCCCTCCTTCGTCCTCATCTTTTTCTTTCTCCTCCTTCTGACTGATTGGCCGGTTTTTTATTAACAGCGTCAGAATACTAGCGTGTAATAGGTTGGGAGAAAAAAGGAAAAATCAATGGGACCATCTTTCCCAAATTCAGAAGGAAACACGAGGAGTTGGGAATTGTGAGAGATCGACTCTGTCTGTATCTTGATGTTCCTTCCCACATTAACCCAATTTCCATTCTCATTAAAAAAACACAAAGTCAGTCAAGCGAAAGGAAAGAAATTAACACAAGCAAAACAAAAGAAAATCTCTCTCTCTCTCTCTCTCTCTCTCTCTCTCCCCCACCCCTCTCCCTCCAGCCTCAAACTTCCCACATCCTCTCCAAGTTCAGGTACCCTCTCTCTCTCTCTCTCTCTCTCTCTCTCTCTAATTTCCCACTTCTGTGATTTGCTACCGTGAATTATGGCTTTGTTTGAAGAACAACCCAATTGGGTATTTGTCATTTGTGGGTCAGCTGAGAATTTTATGGGAAATGGAGGAATGTTTGGCTTTGTATCTTCATGTTTATGTGAAATTGTGTTCTGGGTTGTTCATGTGAAATTGTGTTCGGGGTATCCAACTTCTGCAATTTTCTACTGTTAATTCTGGCTTGGATTAAGAACCCAATATGGTATCATGATGTTTTTGAGGAATTAAGTTATGGGTACTTGTCATTTGTGGGTCATCTGGGAGTTTTGTGAATGAGAGAAAATTGGATTGCTTTAGTTGTTTTGTTGATCCTTTCTTCTGTTATCAACGTTATCTGTGGTTTGTTGAAAAAACTATAAGGGGGGAAATACAGGAAATTTAGCGTGTTCTCTGTGTCATTTTGGGTATTCAAGGACTGTAGGAGTGAGAGGGAAGTTTTTGTTCTTTTACTGGTTTTTATCGACAATTTTGAGAAGTTTCATGATGCCTTTTTGCTCATGTAAAAAATCAGGGTGTGTCTGCCCTTGCAGTTTTAGTGGAACCAAGATGACAAAGCACATAACATCTATTTTTCAACCTAATAACTTATACTAAACTTAATTCAAGGTGATTCTAGACAATAGTTTCTGACGTTTATTAAGGGCATGCATGTGACTTCTATAAGTTCAATGCAGGGAACATCACAATCAACTTAGCATTATTTAGGTCACTTCAGTTCTTTTGGTTATCCTTGGTTGTCTCCTGTGTTTAGCTCCCCTTTTCCCTTTCCCTTTCTGTTTGTTTCCTTTTCTTTTTCTTTCCCTTTGTGTTAGGGGTGGGTGGGGTTCTTAAGGGGTATACTTATACTGTTAATTAAAGAAGTGCAATCCTTTAAATTTCAATTCTCATGAGGATGGTAGGGAATGGATCCATCGTTGATATGATATAATCTTTGAAAACTTAACAAGAAAGGGTGAAAAAATGTCAAACTTCTTAATGCATCGTTCCTAAACATGTGTCCAAATTACAGAAACACACACGAGCGTGCCCGTATGCCCACACACAAATACATACACAACCATGTTGACACAGTGTAACGCCCCGATCCGGAGGGTACGGAGACGTTACTGCAGCGTATATACGAAGGTCGGGAATACCCTAACATATATACGCTGAGCATCAATACAGGCAGGAGTCAGAGTACGGAAGCACAGTGGTAATATACAATCCAACAATAATAACACCAGTACACAGTTATCACAAGGCATGATATAATATCTGAAGAATATATGATCACTAGGAAGCATAAAAGCAGGATGCACAATATGAAATACTGGAAAGTACTCACGAGTGGCAAGATGAGAATCTCGCGAGCCGATCGAGGAGAGGCTAGAAGAAGGAGAGTCCGGATGGGCCACTGATAATCCACGCTCCCGCTGCGCCACTCTGATCAAGTACAGCAAGGCCGCCACGGTCCAGACTCTAGGAACTGGACATGAGAATCCAGGGTTGTTAGCAACCCCAGCGAGTACAAAGAATGAAGCCAGATGGCGTGCATAACAGGCACACGTGTACATGATCAAGTGATGTGGTCCAGGCATGCAGGTACAGGAAATGACAAGTATTATAATGAAAATGACAGTAAATCCGAGATCAAGTAAATACATGTATATCAGTAAATCTGAATCGGAAAACATGCATGAAAAACTGTATGGAGAGTATAGGTACACATGATCATGCGACAAAATATGGCAACATGTGATAAATGCACTAAACACGCGATAAATATAAACATGGGTAAAACTAGTTATATAAGCTCAGATTATGGATTCATGGAGTGATACGTCAAGGGGATAATCCAAACAAGGAAACCCTTATCTATATACCACATATCCGGTGTCACCATCATCTGAGTTCATACAACTTGAGTTGCCCTCAGGGTAACAGAACTAAGGTGTGTCAGTAATAATCCTTGTGCCACATGTATCATGTCATAATGCATGGTGTCAACTCAGAACATAATACTGTAACTGGAGAATATAAAAGTATAGCTTTTTAATTAATCCAGTAATAATAGTCAGTACCATCTGATATTTTAATCGCCTCCCTACCAGTGTCTCACATCACTGATAGTCCATACTAGAGTTCGCAGTCTGTAGAACTTACCCGGGTCTGATATGTGAGTATCAGGACCCGAACAAAGGAGAGATCAAATATCACACGTTCCTAACATTACTACTGTTTGGTTGTTTTATGTTATTCATCCGATTCATATGCTTTTGTATGTGCTAACCTGCACGCATACATCCACTTATGAATAAGACGAGTTATTATTTGGAAACTGATAAATCTGATGGCTCATATTTATAGTGGGTCCCATCTCAGCTAGGGACTATGCTCAGGAGTACAGGCTACTGCTTCCGGGGACTTATCATTACGCGCCCCACACGACACTTCAGATTCAGGTTACTGCTTCCGGGGACTTATCATTACGCGCCCCACACGACACTTCAGATACCATTATAAATATGACATCAACCGGTGTCCATCAGTTTCCCCCACCCAGTGAAAGTTGAGTATTTTATTATATATGTTGCCCAAAGATAATGTCCACAAGTGCATACAGTATAATCATGATTATCCAACTACAGGAGTTAACAGGAGTATAATATCAGGAGTATAATATCAGGAGTCACCCTTTTTCAGGGGTTCAGGGGTACAGGAGCTCAGGAGATACAGGAGTGCCAGATGTCTAGTCACATAATAATCATGAATATGCCAGGTAATACAGGTGCCAGGTGTCATGTATATCATGACAAGTATCGGTGTTATATATATCAGGTGGCAAGTATAGCATGTCATATATCATGTGGCAAGCATAGCATGTCAAATAACGGTGTAATACATCATGTGGCAAGCATAGCATGTCAAATAACGGTGTCCGGTGTCATGTGTCAAATATAGCATGGCAAGTACTGGTCTCAAGTATCATATGACAAATATAGCATGGCAGGTACCAATATCCGGTGTCATATGTCAAATATAACATGACAAGTACTGGTATCCGGTATCATGTGATAAATATAGCATGGCAAGTATCGGTGTCAAAATAGCATGGTAAGTTACAGTGACAGTTACTAAGCATGTGACGGTAATAGTAAAGCATATAACCACACAAGAAAATAAATGCATGCTAAAAGAACTGTACTCGCCTGAAACCGGGTAAAATACCGGTCAGAATCCGGGAATCGGCGAACCGTTTAAGTATACCTCAAGCCCACAATATATATATTAAAATATATATTTATAAATATTTATAAAAATTATTAGAGAGGGAATGAGAGAGGAGAGAGAGAGGAGAGAGAAGATTGTAGGAAAAAGAGGAAAAATGAGGTGTTTTTGAAATAAAATGGGATTTAAAGGAGAGGGGTATTGATGTAAATATGGGAAAGTATTTTTAGAAAGGAGGTGGGGGTATTTTAGGAAAGAGGGAGTTTGTTTTATTTAGGGAAGGAATGAAAAGAAAAGGGGAAAGAAAGAAAAGAAGAAAGGAAGAATGAAAGGAAATGAAAGAAGGAAGGAGGAGGGAGGTGGCCGGCCACGGCCGGCGCCGGCGGCCTGCCGGCGGCGGCGCCACTGGCGGGGAGAGGGCGGCGCGCGCGCGGGTGGAGAGGAGGGAGGAGGTGTTGGGTCTTTCTTTTTTGTTGTTGTTGTTGTTTTGATGGTGGAAGTGGGTGGTGGTGGTGGTTGTGGTGGTGGTGGTGGTGATTGGTGGTGGTGGGTAGTTAGAGGAGGTGGAGAAGGTGGTGATGGAGTAGTTAGGGTGGTGGAATTTGTGGTGGTGATGGGGAATTTTGGAGGAGATGAAGATGGTAATGTGATGGGCTTTGGGTGAAATTGAGGAGGAGGAGGTGGAATTTGGGGTTGGTGGAAGTGGAGGAGGGTTGTGGGGTGATGGGGGGTGCGGTGGCGGCGGCTTGGGCGGCGGTGGTGCTGGTGGAGGCGGCGGTGGTATGGGTGCGTGAGTGGGTTGTGTTATGGAGAAGATGAAGTGGTTAAGGTGAAGTGTTAATTTGAATGAAGTGTAGTTGGTATTTAATGGAAGAGAAAATGGTGATGATAAATGGAGGTGAGGGGGGAATGGGTTGCTCAGGCCCTCCATTACCTGCTCCCTGCTGCGGCTGCTGCTCTGGGATTGCAGGGGATGGGAGTTGGAGTGAAGGAGAAGAAAAAGAAAAGAAGAAAAGGAAGAAAGTCAAAGGGGAAAAATAATATATATATATAATTAATAGAAATAAAATAAAATAGTTTTAAAATTTTTATTATTAAATAATTTATTTATTATAATTTTCTAAAAGTATAAGTAATAGGGTAGGGAAGGAAAAAGTACGGAAAGTTAAGACCGGTAATAAATATTATTATTTTAATAAGGCGAAAATTTGACTGTTTCAGAATCCTTTCAAAAAATTGTCAAAAATAATAAATATTATTTTAAGATGTTTGGTGAAATCGGATTCGAAAAATATAGTATAGTTTTCAAAATAAAAATCCTGAAATCTTCCGGCGATACCGGCCGACACCAGAATCGGTGAAATTTTGATAAATTTTGAAAAATCTCAAAAAAAAATGTTTTTAGATAGAAAATGATATTCTAAGATATACTGTGAAAGCCGTTTTTGAAAATCCACTCCCATTTGAAAACTAAAAATCCGGGAATCAGTCAGCGATGCCGACCGACACCGGTTTTGGAGATTTTGCAGAAAATTTTTAGAAAATTTCAGAAAATCATGAAAAATCTAAAATATTAGAAAACAGTCTCTGAAACTGAAAACGGTCCAATCGGACTACCAGAAAGTCAAATCGGGCTATTGGCTGGTATCGGTTCCCCGGTCCGGGTCAAGGCTTACTCTAGGTCTAAGAATCCAGATCTGGTACTCAATAACTAAGCAATCACAACTCATAATCATAAAACAAAAACAAATACAAGATAAATCAAAGAAATATGCTAGAAAAATCAGAATACGTATCTACGTACGTAATCCAGGAACGGGGTGTTACACACAGTATATAAATATAATGTGTGCCATGATGCACATGTTTAACTTCTATATAATGTTATTTGGACATGCGGGACTAGTGGGAATTACCTAGACTCAAGTGTCCAACATGCGAATAGAGCTAAACATGATAAAGTGACACGAATATTTTCATAAATGCATGTGCAGGCAGATTTAGAAACATGTACCTAATGGACAATCAACTTAACTACTTGCTTCTTGTCTGTCTTTATACAACCTTGACTTCAATCTTATTCATAAAAGCACCAAAGAATCAGAGTGACACTATCTCTCAATCTGAAATTTCAGATGACCTTCAAAAGTCTCTCAACTACCCACTCATGCAGATACTAATGATCACCAGTGACAGCTTCACTGGCAACGTCATGCCGGAAACCTGGATGTGGAAGACTTAGCTCTTCGTCCCCTCTCTATACATGAGCCTCCCAATTGTATAGACGCTTGTATATACTGAAAAGAATATAGAAGAGATGATTTGGAAACTATAATAGTGTAGGACCTCATCAAGCGTATTCATGTGCATTCAAAAGATGATACAACAATAACAACAACAAAATCTTTATCCCAGTTTTTTGGGGTCGGCAACATGAATCCTTTTCTTCCATGCAATTTATTTAAGAGTCATGTCCTCAGTGACATGAAACATTAACATATCATTCTTAATTGCCTTCTTTAAAATTCATTGAGGCCTCCCTCTAGTCCTTCTTGCCATATTTACTATTATCCCTTCTTGGCACACTTATTGGCCAACGTTGCACATGCCCAGTTCGCTCAATCGATTCTTTCTAATCTTATCCTCAATAGGAATAACCTCTAATTTTCTATGAATATACTCATTTCTTATTTTATCTCATATGCTACACTTATATTTTGGACACATGTTGTTTCTTAATTCCCAACATTCTATATCATAGAGCATCATATGTTTTATAACAGTTATATAAAACACCTTCAATTTTATGGGTCTCCTACACATAAAACATTAGTGACACTTCTCCACTTTAACTATCTCGCTTTGCATGTTTAAAATCTTGGTATCGCTGTCGGCCATAACTTTTACACTTTTAGTTTCAATATTCTGCTTGCACAAATTAGAAATTAAGTATGTAGACACGATCTGAATAATTGGCAAAGTGAAAACTCCCTCTAGATGTCTCACTCTAATGTGAGTTAAGCACATTACAAGTACTTATTAAAAGGGTAAGGTATTTCTCTTTCTGCTAACTTACTTCAATGTTGATATAGAATCTCCATGCTTGTCTATCATTTTTTAAAGTTTCTTATTATTTTTTTAACCATCAGTTGTGAATAATATGTTTTTAGGCTATGCATTTCAAGTTTGATTTTCTATGTCAAAGATGAAACTTTTGCTTTATTCTCTGTTTCCTCCTTTTTGGCCAATTATCGCATGTAGTCTTAAAGCTAAAAACTCTATACATCCTGTTAGTGCAGAAGGAGATCTGACAGTGTGGGAACTAATCTCTGGTGGATGATGTGCTCATCAGTATTCATTTCTTGGTGCCACATATAAGAAGAGCATCACAGGAACTGCTAGAGTTAGTTCAATGGGAAAAAACAAGAATTCTATTGGTCCTTTGTTTGATACCCTCAAAATGGAGAGGGTGCGCGCAATCTTCACTCATACATATCCATATCCACATGAGCATTCTCGACATGCTCTGTTTGCAGTGGCAATCGGATGCCTTTTCTTCATCTCATCCGATAACATGCACACACTCATACAGGAGCTGGACAAAAACATCAAATGGTGGTCCATGTATTTCTGCTTGTTTGGATTTTTCTATTTTTTCTCATCTCCATTTATTAGGAAGACTATAAAGCCAAGCTATTCAAATTTTAATCGTTGGTATGTATCCTTAATCTTCATTATAAATAATTTAGTCTATTTATGCTAATTGTTATGAGAGTTATTTAAAAAATTAGAAGTATAGCATAAATCTTCTTGACTTTCTGGTCTGAATACTCTGCAGGTATATTGCTTGGATCTTTGTTGCGGCTCTGTATCATCTTCCAAGTTTTCAGTCAATGGGAGTTGATTTGAGGATGAATTTATCTCTATTTTTAACAATATACATTTCATCTGTCCTTTTTCTCATTGTGTTTCATATCATATTTCTTGGCCTATGGTATGTTGGCCTTGTTGCTCGTGTGGCAGGAAAACGACCAGAAATCCTGACCATCATTCAAAACTGTGCTGTAAGTGTTTATAAGATGAATTTACTGCTGCTTTTTCTGACCTTTATTCTTTGTTACAGATAGCTTGATCAATGTTCGGGTCTTTTTTGCTGCAATATAGGTCATCAGCATAGCATGTTGTGTCTTCTATAGTCACTGTGGTAATCGTGCTATTCTAAGGAGGAAATCATTAGATCGCAGAGATTCTTGGTTCTTCAAAATGTGGAAGAAACATGAAAGAAATGCTTGGGTGTCAAAGTTCCTTCATATGCATGAATGGAAGGACCAAGTCTGTTCATCTTGGTTTGCTCCAGTTGGTTCTTCTAGTGATTACCCCTTCTTTGCTAAATGGGTCATTTATGGGGAGGTAGATTTTTCTCTTGTCTGCTTTTTTGTTTATCCTTCTATTATCTATGTGGGTGTGGAATGCATTGACATTTATTCCAATTTCCAGTTGGATTGCAGTGGATCATGTGATGGTTCTTTAGATGAAATATCCCCCATATTTTCATTGTGGGCAACATTTATTGGCCTTTATATGGCAAATTATGTGGTGGAGAGGTCAACGGGGTACAAACTCATCATCTTACTTTGTCCGTTTGATTTACTTACTTCGCTTTTATAGAAGAGTTCATCATCTGCAATCATCTTGAATAATACCTAGAATGGATTGGACACAATTCTGTTTCCTGACAACATTTCTTGATTTTCCCCCCCACCCTTACCTGTAGATTTAATTCACAACTATTATTTTTTCAATGACAGCTGGGCTCTCACCCACCCTCTCTCAATATCAGAATATGAGCAGTTGAAGAAACAAATGAAACCTGATTTCTTGGATATGGTTCCATGGTATTCAGGGTAGGCACTTCTTGCTCCAGGATTTCTTGGATATAGTTCCATGGTTTCCCATATGCTGATCACATTTTTGATGGACTAATTTTGCAGGACGTCAACTGATTTATTTAAAACAGTTTTTGATCTCATGGTCTCAGTTACTCTCTTTGTTGGTAGATTTGATATGCGCATGATGCAGGTATACTTCTGTTACTGTTTAGATTAACCATAACTCTAGTATTTGTTTAGTGAAAAATTGTTGATCGCAAATTGAAGTTTCTTACCTTGTCTTCCCATCCATTTCAAATTTCAGTGTTTTGAGATTCAAGTTGGTCTTAACTTTTTTCTTTCCTATCCTCAATTTCCTAGATGGGGTTTCTCCTTTTCAAACAATTTTACTATAACTTTTCGTCCATTATCCTGCAACCAGGCTGCAATGAACAAGATTCCCGATGGTGGTAAAAATGGTGATTTTTTGTACGACCATTTTCGCAATAAAGACGAACTCTGGTTTGATTTCATGGCAGACACAGGCGATGGTGGAAACTCAACCTATGCAGTGGCTCGTCTTCTAGCCCAGCCTTTCCTTATAGTTAGAACCGGAGGCTCTAAGCAGTCCCTTCCTCGTGGAGACTTACTTCTTATCGGAGGGGATCTTGCGTAAGCTGCTTATTTGTTCTTGTTTTTTCTTTCTCAAATTTATCTTGCATTTTGCTGAAGCATTTATATCATAAAATTTTTATCATGGAGGGGGTCAACTCAATAACTTTCTTTTAGGGCTTTCTTGACCATTCGATCAGTTTTGCAACTAATAAGCTAACAAATCTTAATTGCCTCCTTCCATTTCATTGGTCCTGATTTACAGGCTCTGGAGTTCTGTACTAGTCACCAATAAAAAATTCTCGATCTTTGACTACATGAAGTCAAAATATGCCCAGTGGTTAAGTATGGAATCTTTAGCATTTATAAGTAGAAAGTTTATTGAGTTTATAGAACCGTAAATAGTTGATAGGAAGCAGTGCTAGAGCATCTCGGTTCGAGTCCGAGTGGCGGCATACTCTAAAAGAGATACAATGGATCCTATAATGTATTTAATTCCCGATTTCAATTCTGTAATGGGACCCCTTTTATGTATGATATTTGTGACTTTAGAACATATATTAACTCATCTCTCTTTTTCGATCATTTCAATTGTGATTACGATTCATTTAATGACCCTATTAATCCACGAAATCAGGGGGTTACGTGATTCATCAGAAAAGGGAATGATAGCTACTTTTTTCTTTATAACAGGATTATTAGTTATTCGTTGGATTTCTTCAAGACATTTTCCATTAAGTAATTTATACGAGTCATTAATCTTCCTTTCGTGGAGTTTTTCCATTATTCATATGATTTCCAAGATATGGAATCATAAAAATGATTTCAGCGCAATAACCGCCCCGAGTGCTATTTTTACCCAAGGTTTCGCCACATCGGGTCTTTCAAGTGAAATGCATCAATCGTCAATATTAGTACCTGCTCTACAATCTCAGTAGTTAATGATGCACGTAAGTATGATGTTATTGAGTTATGCAGCTCTTTTATGTGGATCGTTATTATCAGTTGCTTTTCTAGTCATTACATTTCGAAAAAACATCAATATTTTTTGTAAAAACAAAATTTTCTTAATTAAGTCATTTTTCTTGGCAAGATCGAATACGGGAACGAAAAAAAGTGTTTTTAATAAACACACCTCTCTTCTTTCATTCCGAAATTATTACAAATATCAATTAACTCAAGGTTTGGATTATTAGGGTTATCGTGTCATTAGTTTAGGATTTACCTTTTTAACCATAGGTATTCTTTCTGGAGCAGTATGGGCTAAAGAAGCGTGGGGATCTTATTGGAATTGGGACCCCAAAGAAAGTTGGGCATTTATTACTTGGATCATATTCGCGATTTATTCACATACTAGAACAAATCAAAGTTTGCAAGGTACAAATTCGGCACTTGTAGCTTCTATAGGATTTCTTATAATTTGGATATGCTATTTTGGGATCAATCTATTAGGAATAGGTCTACATAGTTATGGTTCATTCACATTAACATCTAATTGAATAAAGGAATACATAAGAACATCGATAATGAAAATTTGTGCGAGTTTTTGAGAACCCTTTGAATCATTTGAATCACAAGGAATCATATTCAAAGGGTTCTCAAAAACTCGGAATACATTTTATTACAATTCTAATTCACTTTTTTTTGCGTTGTACATCAAATGATTTCAAAAATATGAAAAAAAAAAGATTCTAAGACTTTGCTTTCTGTCTCATTAATGAAAACTATCTATGAAAATAATTAGATAGGATAACTTGTACCTTGTCAACTGACAGCGAGAGAACGAAATCAGGATAAATACCAATCCCTATTACGGGTAAAAAGATACAGATTGAAACAAATAGTTCTCGCGGTCCAGAATCCACAAAATTGGAGTTTAGAACATTGAATAGTTTGTATCCGTAGAACATCTGACGTAACATAGATAATAAATAAATAGGAGTTAATATCATTCCAATTGCCATTACAAAGATAATTAGCATTTTGGACATTAAAAGATATTTTGGGCTCGTAATCATTCCCAAAAATACTACTAATTCCGCAACAAAACCACTCATTCCTGGCAATGCAAGAGAAGCCATCAAGAAACTACTAAACATGGTAAATATTTTTGGCATTGGGATGGATATCCCCCCATTTCGTTGAGATAAACAAGATGTGTTCTATCACAACTCGTTCCTACCAAGAAAAAAAGTGCAGCACCAATCAATCCATGAGAGAGTATTTGTAAAATGGCTCCGTTCAGTCCCATGTCAGTTATAGAACCAATTCCTATAATTATGAAACCCATGTGAGATACGGAAGAATAGGCTATTCTCTTTTTTAAATTGCGTTGACCAAGAGAGGTTGAAGCTGCATAGATTATTTGTATTGTCCCTACTATCACCAACCAGGGAGAAAATATAGAATGGGCGTGCGGTAATAATTCCATATTGATCCGAATCAATCCATATGCTCCCATTTTTAATAAGATTCTGGCTAGAAGCATACATGTACTGTAATGCGCTTCTCCATGAGTATCTGGTAGCCTTGTATGTAGGGGTATAATCGGCGATTTGACAGCATAAGCAATAAGGAAGCCAAAATAGAATATTATTTCTAATGTCACAGGATATGACTGATTAGCTAATCTTTCAAAATCCAATGTCGGTTCGTTGGAACCATATAAACCCATACCTAGAACTCCTATTAAGAAAAAAATGGAACCCCCCGCTATAAATCCAATGTATGGTTTAGCTTGAAAACTTGTGATTCCAAAGCAACACAAAATACCCATAACAGTTTCTGAACTTGGATGATAAACCATTATTAATACTCTGTTTGCAAAGTAGTGGCTCTCTGTCCCCCCTCCTTTCCCATTGGAAGAAGAAGATGCTCTTCAACCTTTCATGGGTATAGATTCTCCCCGCAATTTGATTTACCAGTTTTCCAAAAACCTGTGAGGCATAAGGTCTGACACACTGTTATTGAGCCAATAGAAGACCTAACTGAAAAGTTCCAAGATTTATCCCATAGCCAAGCTCTGACATCATGGTGCCTCAGTAGCCGGTAATTCTGAATGGTCCTTAAAATTGCTTTTCTTGGGTGACTTGTACTGGGGGTCTTCTTCGAAATATGGGCTTCCAAATGCCCGCTTCCCACTGGTGAGTGACTAGTTCATCGGGATATCTGACCAGATTGTACTTTGGTAATGCCTTAGAAGTACAAGACCCTTTGATGGACCCTAATCCCCTTGGGTTAATCCCTTCCCCTGGGAAGTACTGCGTCAGTAAATGTCTCCACTGTTCCCCATTTGATCCTGTTTTTTCTTGTCTATTTGGAGCAATTACCCATTTGTAGTTCATAGCCTTCAAACTACTTATGCTCGTCTCATTCTATTTAAATGGCTAATCCATGTTTTGGCTTGAGGATCTTATGTCTTTGGACATATCAAGTTTCTTCCATCACTTCATATATCCGTGCTGCTGTTTTCATGCGATGTAAGATAATATGACTTATATTGCCTCAGTTAAGGAATGGTAACTTGGAAACTGGAAACGTTTATGATCTAGTTGTTTATGATCTTGCTTCATATATTGGCACTTAGGTTCTGTCTGTTACTGCCTTTTTGGAGTTGAGAATGAAGATCCTTCTAGTTTAAGTGCAATCAACCGAGGAGTCAATCTCGAGCAGTACAGTTATTAGGATTCTCGTCATTCAGTATCTTTTAATTTATCATCTCTGATCCATCATATAGTGGTGGCTCATCCTTCATCCATATCAACAATAAATTGGTTCCTCAAATTTCTGCCCTAGATCACAGAGGTGCTCGCTCTATGCTATACACTGCCATTCTTTTACGATCATACATCTCAGCTATCTCCTTTCTAGTTGGTTTTCTCAGTTCATGTTGTTGAAAGTTTGCTCACCAGCTGCCTCCAATTTGACAATGCCAAGACAGCGTCTCAGAGTCCATTTGATCATGTGCAACTGTCCGATGACACTTTTCTCAATGAGATGGACGACAGTCTATTTAATTCTGTCACTGACTCACCATTACTGTGGTTCTACATTCTCAGTCGTCTTTTAGCACCTCTCAGCATTGTACTACTGCCCCTGAGAGGTTTTTTACTTATCAGCAAGATCTGACACCTCTCTGATTTCTATTCTTCAGTTGCTTTTGTGCTCTTTTCTGAGGCCACTATCTGCTCTCTTGCTTTCCCTTTGACTACTATCAAATTCTTTTTAGTTTTTCTCATGCTTAGTTCAGTTTTTAGCCATGTTTTTTCTTTTCCTTTGTTTAGACCCTCTTACATCTTCCAATTTGAGGGTGTTATGTCCTGGTACCTATTACTTGTAGATATATGCCTTCTTTTCATCTTAATTGGGTCCAGAAATTCCGATCGCAAACATCCATTGAATATGTGAGTACTAGATCTAGACATGTATTGCCATGGAGTCTTGGGTATATTCTTTGGTTCTTCTAAAAATATGTACTTCAGGTTCACGGATTATTGCTTTTACTGTCTGGCTGGGATGAGTATTGACCTTTTCATCCCCTTCTTTCCATTGAAGGAATACAATTCTATAGTCCACTATTTCCTTAGGACGGACATATACTTGCAATCATTTTTATCTTTCTACTTGCTTGTAATTTTCACAATCTGCACAGGTATCCCAATCCCTCTGCATTTACATATGAGAGACGCCTTTTCTGCCCATTTGAATATGCTCTTCAGCCTCCATCTACTTATAAGCCTGAACAGGTAGCAATTAACAAGCCAGAGCTTCCTTATGGAGTGTCGGAACTGAAAAAATATAAGGGGCCTCAGTGTTTTATCATTCCAGGAAATCATGGTTGGTATAGTCATTCACTATGAAAGATTTGATATGATCTCTCTTCCAATTTATGCTTTTGTTGATTTATGAATTTTGATGTCTCTTAAGCTGATAATTTATTTTCCACAGACTGGTTTGATGGGCTTCACACTTTTATGAGGTACATATGTCATAAGAACTGGTTGGGAGGGTGGTTTCTGCCTCAAAAGAAGAGTTACTTTGCACTGCAACTTCCAAAAGGATGGTGGGTATTTGGTCTTGATCAGGCTCTCCATTGTGACATTGATGTCTATCAATTCAAGTTTTTTGCAGAGTTATGTCAATCTAAGGTATTCTTTACTTATTTTGCTGACCTACTTTTTCTTTAATGGAGCTGATGTTTTACTAATGGTCTGCTTGATGCCTTCCAGTCTAATTTATCTGGTAAATAATAATAATAGAAAGAAATTGTAAGATGGCTATTTAGTAACATGAAATGGATTGAAATTAGAAATTTCAGGAGACAATCTGCCTATTTCCCGAGTGCCTGCATGGCAAGTGATAATGTTAGATGACACCTGTCTGCGCAGCGCATGGATAAAATGTGAATGGTGGACAACCTTCACCATTTCGAAAATCTCTTTAATTCTTATGAAAAGTTTTTTTCAAAACACCAACATTTATAACTAGGTCAATTGTTTACTCAAAATCTTTGGAAAAGTTTTGCAGGTTGGTGAAAATGATTCAGTCATCATCATGACACATGAACCTAATTGGCTTCATGACTGGTACTGGAATGACAGTAGTGGGATGAATGTATCTCATTTAATATGTGATTACCTGAAGGGAAGATGCAAGCTTCGTATGGCTGGGGATTTGCACCATTACATGCGCCATTCTTGTGTGCCATCAGATAAACTGGTTCATGTCCAGCATTTACTTGTCAACGGCTGTGGAGGAGCCTTCCTGCATCCAACACATGTTTTCAAAAACTTCAACAAATTCTATGGAAATACTTATAAGAGTGAAGCTACTTATCCATCTTATGATGATTCCAGTAGGGTAAATTATATTCTGCCAATTCTTCTGGTGTTTGAGTCTTTCTTTGGTCTTGAACATTCACTTTTCTCAAGTTAATTACGTTTGCTTCAAATAGATATTGTAATTTGTTCTGATTTGTTATTATAATTTTTTCTTCCAGATTGCACTGGGTAACATTCTAAAGTTTCGCAAGAAGAACTGGCAATTTGATGTCATTGGTGGCTTCATATACTTTATATTAGTCTTTTCTATGTTCCCTCAGGTGATAGGTTCTTCTGAATATTTGATATGTTTATTTACTTGACATAATCTAAAGTTCTAGCTTGCATTGTGAACATATCAATAACTTGTCAATAGGAAAGAGCATATTATTTGCGGATCAGAACCTCACATATGAATCATCATTTCATCATCTAAACATTTTTGTCACCAAAATTGGTTTGGCTATAGGGTGCTGGTCCATATTGAGAAATCTTCGAGATATGAATGACTTTCATCCTGATGCTGAGTTGGCTGCAAAGTTCAAATTCCTAGCTGTGGCACCTATTAACAGTATAGAGGCTTTTGCCATAACATAGGCCTCTTGGCAGGCAGGGAAACCTACAATGCTGGTTATGAAATTAAGCTCATGCAAGCTGTAGAAATTTATCAAGGATAATCTACGCAAGTCTATGGGATCAAATTTTTAGAGTTCTGGATCAAATAAAGGTATGAAATTTCTCAGTAGGGGGCATAGTTTGGGATTTGAAGGGATTTAAAAAGTTGAATGTATGCAGGGTCTTCAGTCACATGCAAAATAGTAAGAAGTTAATCAGAGTAATGAATTGCTAAAATCAAAGAATTATTTATTATGTGAAGTCTGTCCCTTAAGTGACGGAAAAGGATGCAAGACTCGAGACATTCAATGTGTAAGAAGCCAGCATATAACTCAAAAAGACTCCCAGGTTAATCCAACTGATACTTTTTTTACAGATGCATTGCTGTGCTAATATTTGGCTGTTGGGATTGAAATAAGCAAGTTTAGGTGCTAGATGGCAAGGTAGCCTCTGGTGTTCTTGGGTTTTTTGTTTAAGATATAGTTGGGAGAGACTTTGATGATATGGAATTGTTTCATGTTTCGACTTTACAGCAGCTTTTTGTGATGCTGTTAGTGCCTCTATATGAGTTTGAAAGAGTGTAGAAACTAGAAAGTGAGAATCTTCAAGGGAAAGAATTGTGAAAGGATATCTTGGACTTCAGGTTGCCAGTCTCTACAAGGTACAAGGATTTTCCTGGCTTAAGCCAAGCCAGAAAATTAATTTCAACACGAACTCCTTCAATTCACAAAAAAACCTGAGTGTAACACTATCTTCTCTGTTTTGTATGGGCATACAGAACTTGGAGGAGAAGAAAGAAGAAAGGCTTAGATGATGAATCTGAAAGTCCATTTCATATGTTCAATAAATCCTTTTCCTTCACAAACTTCAATCCCAGTCCTTGTCAAATTTTTAATGAAATCAACTAGATATTGCCACTAGCAGCTTAACAATTGATAAAGAATTTTTTGTTTAAATCATAATTTTCAAAAAGAACCACTAACGAAAGCAAAAGTGCGAGAAAGATCCTAAAAAAGAAATAATGTGAAAGCCTCTAACTAAATGTGTGCTCTTCATGTTGTGTTAACCACAAGTCGCCACATTCAAGATCCCTCTGATATATATTGGAGGAGGTTGGATCAGTGCCTTGCACAAACTTTAGAGGTGTCAGGAGCAAGGCGTATTATAAAATAATAACTGTCTCCCCCTCAATTTCTTATGAATCACATACATTAAGAAAGAGAGAGTAGAGAAAAAGAGGGAACCTGTAAAGTATGTTAAAGAATTGCGTCATCTCTGAAGCATGATAGAAACCAAAGTCTAATGCAAACACATTTCCAAGACATTTAAAGTAAAACCTGTTATGTAAGTAGTTGTTTGAAATTTGGGCAGTAGGCCTCATGATTTTCAGTGATTCTTCTTGTTGCACAGTGTAATAATAGTGTAGTCTTCTTCCTTTGTACTGGATGTTTGAGTTATAAATAAATGTTTGAGATAGGCTTGGCTACCTCTAGAAAGATTTGAAGCCAAATACTTCCCCTTCGAATTCAAGGATAACACAATTGAATGGAAAATCCAATTTGTTCAAGTTGATTCACAACATTTTGAGCGCCTAAAAATTAAAAAAAAAAATCAAATGAATTTGAGCTTTATTGCTATGCATCAAAGTAAAACAATATGGATGGATAAAGAAGCATGTTACTTTGACCTATGATTTGGGGTGTACGACTTGTTGGTTCAAACATTTGATCATAACCTAACCTGCTGAGACCATAAAAGTTCCCCTTCAAACCCCAATATTTTTTTAGGCTCCGAAGATTCTAGACTGTAATACTTGTTATTTTCGGCTGTCCATTTTTTGCGCCTTTTCTTGGTATATAAGTAAGAACAACTTAAATGTACTTGATTTTTTTAATTTCTTGACACTAAAATTGATATAGATTAACATGAAGGCGGTGGATATCTTCGTTATTTTTGAATCATCGAACTTGAATTGGAGGGTTTTGCTTCCAAATCCTTTATGTGGGAGCCGACTCTGATGCAGGAGCGCGAGGAGATCAAGATACATTTTCAAATTCTTTGGACTATATGTGCATAGCAGGAAATGATTTGATTTTAACTTTCTCTAGAGAAGTTTAAATGACTCCTTGTTTGATGTGTTACATAGATTTTCGAGTCTATTTTCATTTAAAGCTAGTCTTATTTAATTAAAGCACTTTACAGAAAATTATCATCGAATATCACAAGGTGTTCAAACTGGACTGCATGTAATCTTTTGATATTTTCTAGGACATTTAAATGTGAATTTTAATATTTTTATGTCATTTATGAGTCTTCTAGATTTCTGAATACTTATGCTTGAAGGGGTGTTTCAAGCCTACATATATCTTGAAAAATCTAATGAAAGGGGGAGAGTGAGTTGAATGAAATTTGATTTAGAAGGAGTCCTTTGATTTTTTTTTTTTTTGCCAATTGTCTCGGTATTCTGTTGAATCAACGAGTAATTGATGACATTTTCATACCATTTGTAAGCGAATCAATAAGTTTATAGAAGTCTTAATTTCTCAGAATTTGTGAGAAAATTAACGGGTTTTAAGAGTTATCTTTTTTTTCTAAGCTTCCGCCTATATCAATTTGGTATCAGAGCTAACGAATGATACAACATATGTTCTCTTTGAAGTTTCGTGGCCATTCACACCATAGGATACTTTTTCACAAGTGAGTTTATTTGAGTCAGCCACCTATATTCGATGAAGAGTCATTCTAAGCATCATCATCACTGGCCATCAAGAAGACACTTGTAAATGTTTCTTCATCATTGATTGATTTCATTGGTGTTGATCATTTCTTGGAGAAACATGTCAACGCTCGAGGTGTGCTTTTGAAAATTTTGGGAATGATTTTCCAAAAGGTTATTTCTTTTCAACATCATATGGAAAGATGAGGCTGACAATTATTCTTCATTACAACATTCGAGGCCTATTTTTTTCAACAGGGTAGGATGATGCAGGAGCACGAGGAGATCAAGATACCTTTTCAAATTCTCTTGATTACATGCATAACAGTGAATGATTTGATCATAACTTTCTCTAGAGAAGCTCAAATGACTCCCCGTTTGATGTGCTAGATAGATTTTCGAGTCCATTTTTTTAAACTAGTCTTATGTTAAATTAAAGCCCTCTACAGAAAGTTATCATCAGAATATCACAAGGTGTTCAGACTGGTCTACATATAATCTTTTGGTATTTTTAGGACATTTAATTGTGACTTTTAATATTTCTATGTCATTTATGAGTTTTCTAGATTTCAAAATACTCATGCTTGAACGGGTGTTTCAAGCCTATATATATTGAGAAATCTAATGAAAGGGAGAGGGAGAGTTGAATGAAATTTGATTTAGAAGGAGTCTGATTTTCTTTGCTAATTGTCTCGGTATTTTATTGAATTTAGGAGTAATTGATGCCTATTTTCCTACTATTTGTGAGTGAATCAACATGATTATAGAAGTCTTAATTTCCCAGAATTTGTGAGAAAATCAACGGGTTTTAAGAGTTATCTTTTTTCTCTCTTTTTTCCTGAGCTTCTGCTTGCATCAGTCTCCCCCCCCCCCCCCCCTCTCCCGTATCGGCGGGCGGGCGGGCGCGGCATGCTTGCTCTTCTAAAGGAATGTGTGTGAGAGAGATGTTTAATTAACTACTAGAATTGGGTTGTGTTCTTCCTGCAGATGTTATACCATCAAGAAAGTGAAAATTTATTTGTTATATATGCATGTGTGAACTTCAGCTGTGTTATTCAAATTATTATTACTTTTTTCTTTCTTAATTGAGGACTGACATTTAGTTTAACTCTCAGTGTAATGTTTTCAGCATCTTGCGTGAGGATTCTTGGACTGATCGCCTGAACAGCTTCTTAAGTACAATGCAGAATGCGTTCATGTTTATGATCGAATATTCTTACGTATCTTCAACTGGAATTCTTGTTTTGATACTACTATCATTTTCATTTGTTCCAACAAAATTGTCATGGAAATCGCGGGCTATAATTGGCATTCTTCATGTTTCTGCCCACATGGCTGCTGCATTGATACTAATGTTGCTCTTGGAATTAGCTGTTGATATGTGTATACGCAATCGTCTGTTAGCAACCTCAGGTGGTCTTTCTTTGCCTGAAAGTTCAATTATTTTCTTTCATATATTGGTTATTGATTTGTATCATCATGCAATACACCAAGTCATCAGTGTGGGAGCAAAATGACCAACAGAAGCCATTAAATGTTAGCCAACTGCTAACATAAACAGAGTTGGATTTCTATGAATTGAATGTGGAACACCACCCCCCCCCCCCCACCCCCCCCCCCCCCCCCCCCCCACCCAACACCACCACAAAAAAAAAAAAAAAAAAAAAAAAAAAAAAAAAACAACACAACTATGCCGTATCATTTTCTCAACTATATCAAGGAACAAGCCTTAGTGTCTCGTCTCGGCAATGATGGGAATATGGATAAAGGTGTCTCAGACGGATCTAAGATAATACGGGTACTGATATAACATTTGTTCATCTGAATTGAAGATTATTGACGCATTGTCTTGAAAAATATTTGCATCTTGGAGTAGAGAATAGAGTGAGAGGATGTGGATGAAATAAAAATTTGTTACAAAATAATATCACCTTATTGTTGTAAACTGAAAGATTACATAATAAGTATTTATAAATGGTATGAACTGATACTACAGGTTAAAAAAGGGAATTATATGATAAGATCATTGAGATGATCGTTTCTTGGGAAGTTAAGCAAGTTCCCGAGGAGGATCATGAGATTAGTGAATATAAGTGATGATTGATAATATTGCCTGGAGATTTTTTTTTTTTTTTTTTTTTGGTTGGGGTGGGGGGGGGGGATATACTATACTGTGGACATGGGCATGAAACAAAGTTGGCATCAACGACAACTAAATGCTCATTGACACTAGGAGGCAAGTGAAGGGAATTAATGACTTCTAGGTGAACAGAAAACTAAGTATGAAGGGACACTAGAGTTGAATGGGGAATTAAATGATCAGATCATTGAGATGATAGTTTCTTGTGAAGTTAATCAATAGAAATTTTTCCCGAGAATCATGACACTAGTGAATAAAGTGATGATGTCATTCAGATGTATGGTAAATTTTATATTTAAACATAGAACCTTGTGAACAGCTGTAGAGAGAGCCTCATGAGGTAATAAAAATCATGTTTGTTTGATTATAAGCATGGTTTCATATATCTGATTCTGATTCCGATTTATATATCAGTGATATGATATAGGATTTTGAGGTATCCATAACCCTATAATATTGGCTATGGGAGTCGACATTACCGAGATGGCTGATATTGCCGATACTGACACCTAAATTTGCAGATATCGATACTAAAAAAAAAATGGGCTGATATTGATACCGATACCGAGATTTCAAAGCATTATAAGCTATTTTGTTGGTCCTTGACCTAATTTACAACTATTCTAGTTTAGTGTCTTATATCTTTAATTTTGTTGCTGGTTTAGCTTGGAATTCTGAGATTATGACATATCTTATGTACAGATACATTGATCATGATTAGAAATATTTTTCAGGCTACCACACCCTCTACGAATGGTACCGGTCTATGGAAAGTAAGCATTTCCCAGATCCCAATGGGGTTCGAGCTCGCATAGAACAATGGACATTTGGACTCTATCCTGCATGTATAAAGTACCTTATGTCAGCTTTTGATGTCCCAGAGGTTATCACTGTTCTGTTCTTCATAAATGTTTTCTTTTTCCTATGTGTTTCATTACGTTTTCTCTAAAGGATTTGTTTTTATTAAAAAAAGGTTATGGCGGTTATAAGAAGTACTATTTGCAAGAAGGGGATGGAGTCTCTTTCTCGAGGTGCAGCCATCATCTATTACGCATCTCTGTTTCTTTATTTCTGGGTCCTATCTACTCCTGTTGTCTCACTGGTGTTTGGGAGCTATCTCTACATCTGCATCAACTGGTTCAACATTCACTTCGATGAAGCCTTCTCCTCCCTTCGAATTGCGAATTACAAGGCATTCACCCGATTCCACATCACTAAGAATGGAGACCTAGAAGTTTTCACCCTTGCAGTGGATAAGGTAACATCTACGCTTGATTGTTTACGGTGCCAATGTGCCATACGGAGTTGTGGATTAAGGGATTTAATAATCGTAATATGATCCTCAGTAACATATACTGCTGTGACTCGGTAGGAACCAACCAACTAGGAAATTTCATCCAGGATATAGTGGATTCAAGTTTCAACTTCTAATTTTTTATCTTAAAGTAGTAAAAGCAGAATACTACACAATGTAATTAAGTAACTCTGACGAGAATAATGAATTGGCGAGTGCAAGCAGAACATATGCTCTTGCTTCCTATGTTTATTGAAACTATTTAAAAAGATTATGAGTTCCTTGAAAATCATTAGCAATTACTTTTATAGTCTTATGTGCTGAAGGGTGAAAAAGGCTAGGAATTTTGTGACCATGACATATATCCTCCATACCCAATTTAAATTGTACTTTTAATTGTTGAATTGATGAACATGGAAGTTTGTGTTCTTTGCTTTACAAAAACTTTGTCTCTTTCTGAGTAATCCAGAAACTTTTGGTGGAACCTAAAACTCGTGTCGGGAATTATCCCTTGTATGTTTTTTTGAGGATGTCAAACACAACTCAATGTGCAACTGAGTCTCAGTTCTAAGTTTTTACGCGTGATGAAACAGATGTCTTGATGAAGAAATGTTCTTGTTGTTCCAGGTTCCCAAGGACTGGAAACTAGATCCTGAATGGGATGCTGAGCCCAAGCAGCCGTTGCAGCCGAGCTATCTCAGGAGGTTTCCTAGCAAGTGGAGGGCATCTTCTTCTCTGGACCCCGTCAACTCTGTGAGGATTGTTGACCATTTTGTCATTCAACAATCTCCCGCAAGCCCCGACAGTTGATTCGTCAGTTATCTGCTCAGTTAAAAGCAACTGACTAGAAGAAAAAGAGAGTGATGAGAAAAGTTCAAAGCAAAGCAAGTTATATTTTTCATGTGCAACCCCTTTGAGAGTTCACTTGTAAGCAATAGTAACTAATGCACTCAGGGGATCATAATGTTGTAAAATCTGCGTATTCTTGTTCAAGTTTAGTAAGAAGAATGATCAGAAGGAAAACCTCACTTTGTATTATGGGAAATCATTGATAAGTTATAATTTCAAATTTCCACTCATATGTACATGTATTTTGCATTCAGGTTATATTATGTGCATTTTATCTTTGGAGATGATTGTTATAGTTTTGCGTGCTTTGGCAGGTTATATTAAATTAGGAATCATTATTAAAACTGTACTGTGTAAAGCTTCACCCACCAATGGAAAAGCGAGCAAGTGAGACCTGATGGGGCCTCGCATGCTTTGGTGTTGGGTATACCAATGTGTGAGCCCATTGACGGGTATGAAAATTATTTTCCAATATGTAAATACAACTTTATTAGATTAAATTGGAAAAAAGTGCAAGAATGCAAGTTTTACACCTAAGAGTTGCATTCAATTTCCATAAATGCAAAAAAAAAAAAAAAAAAACATCACAAAGACAAACTGAAGCACATGCATCATTCATCGTGGATGAAGGACTAGTAGAGTGTTTCACCAATCAATCCTAAAAAATTCTAAACTAGAAAACTATCTAGCATCTGAAAAAAAGACACTGCTTAAATGTCCTCGTTTGATGAATTTGTCCAGTATGGAATTTTTTAGGTACATAGAGAGGTCTTCAGCTCATCAGAAGCTCCTTGGATCTTCTCCTTGTGTACCTACAACAATATGAAACACAAATCAAACTCCATTGCCATTCTAGCTAGCAACAAGCACACTAGAGATATCTGAACTCACCATTGAATTCATTTGGCGGCCCGTTTGCCCTTCTCCAGGAAACTATGCATCGAAATTGTAATCTGGCAAATCGTTTATCATTCTCTCATCGAACTCACCTTCGAAAATGTCATCTAAACCCATTGCGGGCGCCAAGGGGAAAGGCGAGTTGTTTGCTTCTGGGGGAGGGCGATTTCGCTCCATCAGGTCTTCAACAATATAGAGAATACAACAGAAGATTAATGCTATGTCGAAATCAATGGAAGAACTTTGTTTTGCTAGAAAAATTCAATTATTGTTCGGAAAAATGAATATATAGTTGAGATCACAATAAAAATGGAAGTTACCTAGTAATGTTTCTTTGGAGCAGTAGAAAATTGGCTGATTCTGGATGAGAGGAGGCAAATGTGGCATACTGGCATCAAATGCATTATAGATTGCAGAATTGGTTGCTTGTGAGTAGATCCCTTCTCTATTCATCTCATCCAGCATATTAGTTGAAGAATCCATCCCTTCAACACCAACAATGCCATTGGGAAAGAAAGCTCTATTCATCGCATGATGCATTGAGATTGGATCATTCATATTCATCCCTGGAGCACGCATATTGCCATCCTGAACAAAAGCTCCATTCATCCCATGATGCACTATCATCGAGTTATCCATCACTGGAGCATGGATATCGTCATTCTGAGCAAAAGCTCTGTTCAGACTATGATGATGCCCTCTCACCGAGTTATCCATCATTGGAGCATGAACATTACCATTCTCGCCAAAAGTTCCATTCATCCCATGATGCACTCTTGCCGAATTAACCATCACCGGAGCAGGAACAGCGATGCTGTTAACAGCATGGACACTTTGATTTTCTGAAAGGGGAAATACGTTGCCTTGCGCGCTGTTGGAGTTGCTAGCATCAGCTGACGTGCTGCCTGTAACAATCACATATACTCTACTGCTATGTATAGGAAAACTGATCGAGAATGCAGAATAACAAAAACATGAAAGTAAAATCGTACAGGTCAGATCACCATTCGGAAGAGATCCAGTAGGAAGAGATCCAGAACTGACGACGTTCTGATTTTCCATCAAGGATCTCTGAGACGCAAGGAGCTCATTGAATTTTACTATCTGATCTATGACAATCAGTCTGAGTTTGTAATGTCTAAAGAATTCTGGATTCTGCCTCTCGAGTTCTTCCCAAACTGCAAACGTATAAGAAAAAATAAAAATAAAAATAAAATTTTACAGCAAATTTGACGGGTTTGGATTTCAAAATTTAACCCAGAAATCTTGTACAACACAGAATTTGGGTCTCACGTCTGATCCCAAAAGCCAGATAACATATCTCTGTATATGTAATGGAAATCTACTGTAAGATTTGCATACGATAAACTTGAAAGAACAAAGAATAATTTCAATTAGTACCTGTACAAATCTGAAAGCTATATGATATAAATTGCTTGTTGTGTCAATAGTTTGTACATTTACAAGTGGTGAAATTTACAGTATAAAATCAATTTCAACTGATAAATTTGCATAAAGCTAGAGTTTTTATATCTTTTCAAAGATTTAAATCCAAGGGATCGGATATTGCAACAAAGTACCTATTTCAGTAACGGCAGGTTGGCCGCCTTGTTCAATGAGGATAAAGGCTGCTGCTTCGGTCTTGGTCATGTAGTTGACCAGGCAATCGTTCTCAAGATAATATTTTACCTGAAATAAAAGTGATGAAATGTTAGTTGAACAGAAAATTCTGATTAAATTCAAACTGTTTTATCCTGATTTAAACCAAGCAATCATATTTTACCACAAACAAGAAAGTATTGAGTATTGATATGACAGATGAAGCCCAAAAATTATTTTAACAATAAATAACATATAATGGAGAGTATTTATAAACTTCATTATACAAAAAAAAAAAATCAAAATCAGGCAACTACAAAATTTTTCTTTTTTTTTTTTCCTTTTTTTTTGAAAGAAAAAAAACCCAAATGAGTTCATAGAACTAGAGACCACCACAGAACACAAGAAACCCTGAAATTTGTTCAACCATGCAAGACCAAAATTACAAACAACTCGTTACAACAGGCAACACCAAGATCAAAGGAATTCAAAAAATTCAAAAAAAAAAAAAAAACAGAAAAAAGAAAGGAAAAACGGGTTTACTTGATCAATCTGTATGGATCGTCTCGCGCGTCTGAGTTCTTCAGCAGCAGCAGCATCATTAGTATCAGCATTAGCAGCAGCCACTGCGACGCCGGCAGAGGAAGAAGTAGCACCATCTTGACAACGAGGCTTACTTCCCATCACTTAATTTCTGCTGAAATTAATTGATAAATAAGAGGGGAAAATGAAGTGTTTCTTGTTTTTTTTCCCTTCCTTTTCTTCTTCGCTGTTCTCTCTCTGGGTTTTTTTTAGAGAGAGAAGAGAGAAATAACGCGGGAGAGTTGAAGAGAGAAGTTAGTTATCAAGTTAGTTGGGCTCAAAATAACAACATAACTGCAGAATCTAATTATTAGTATACGTTGGCAAACGGGGCAAAAAGAAGAGCTCTCCTCTCTATCTCTTGCAGACAAAATTTGTGAAAAAATCACGGGAGTTTTGATAAAGAAACAGAATAATCAGAATAGAATTTTCAGTAGGAAAAAAAAGAAAAGTAATTAAAAGAAAAAGGAAAACTTGATAATTAATATGAATGAGAGATCCAAATAGTTTTTTAAAATGAAATTTGAGTTTTTGATAGGATAATTAAAAAAATAAAATCAAGTTTGTTGGAGTTAATATTGATTTTTCAGAGATTCGGATAACTTTTATGCTGTTGTTGTCTGCTAACTGATTTCATAGAGATCCAACTAACTATTATTCTTGTTATCCACTAACTTGTTATAATTAAGAAACCCATCAGATTAGAATTTTTTTTTTTTTTTTTGAATAAATCAAATTAGAATTCAATTATAATTAAGAAATCTTATTTAATTTAATTTGCTTGAAATATTTATATTGATTGAAATTGATTAATTAACTAATTAGAATTCTTAATCGTACTAAAATCTTTTTTAATTAAAACTTTCACAGAAATTACGTTGAAGGATTTCTAATTAAAAAAAAAGTTAAGAATCATCAACGATTAGTTAAAATAGAGTCAAGAGTTTTAGTTCAACAAAATTTCCACCAAAAATAGAATTCTCTTTTATAGGTAAATAGGTAAATGGGGCATTTTCTTCTCGTGCCATCACGTGCTCAAAATCTCAAGTAATAATAAGCCTGTTCTTCACAAAATTGTTCATAAGCAGAATCATGAATTTTCCATAAAATTTATTTGAAAAAATGAATAATAATAACTTTCACGAATAATTGGTGAATTATGCTTTTGAGATACATTTCAGTGAGATAAACATTTATCCACCAGTTTGCATACATCGACAAATACCAACAGTAATGTCTACAGTAATGTCTATGTATACAGGTAAAAAAAAAAAAAAGAAAAAAAAAAGAACTAATAAAGCAACAAAAAATAGAGTCTAAAAGAAAAGGATGGCGCCGTTGATGATTCAGATATTAGTGATGTAGTTCTCAGGCTTAAACCAGGGGGAGAAATCGATCCCTTTCTTCTTCAGATCTTCTGTTGCAGGACCTATTCTCTCAAGAAGCTGCGAGTCGAGAAAATTATTAAGCAGTGATTAGTAGTTCTGTAAAGAATAAATACAAACCAAAACTATAAACTCGAGGATGGCAAATTGAAGATTTCTGGTGATATATATGTGGGAATATGTGTGTGGATGGGACAAGAGTTCAGGATTAACCTTATCATGCATGACTCCGTTTGAGACCAGCACAGATCGATCGAACACCGAGAAGCTTCCACCATCCATTCGGGTCACAACCCCACCTGCTTCTTCGGCTATCTGCCCAAATGAATGGACAATGGAAAAATCCTTAAAAGACGATCAAAGAATCGGCAGGATTGAATATCGGCAATCAGAAGAAACATAGTTGGATACTTGGAGCATATTGATACATTATGACATTTGTCAAAGTAAAAATATATGCAAATTCCATGAGTTCAGAGATCATTACCAAGACACCAGCAGCCATATCCCATGGCTTCAGACGATATTCCCAGTAGGCTTCAACAATTCCTAGAGCTACGTGAGACATGTCGACAGCAGCAGCACCAAGCCTTCTGACACCCTATACATTCCATCGAAGAATCAAAATAAACTGATGTATAAGATAACTTCATCTTTAAGACAGCATGATGTGACAATATACCCTGCTGATGTCGGTAAATTCCTTGAACAGGTTAATGTTGGTCGCCCATGCATCATCATGCTCATATCCAAACCCAGTAACAAGCAGAGAACGTTCCACCTGAGTGACAACGAATTAGATCATGTAAATAAAGAATGGAGAGGAGAAGACTCTAGCAATTAAGCTGTAAAATGTCAGTTCAAAAAAGCAAAGATACTATCAAAACAGCATGCAATGTTGTTTTCTTTTCTTTTTATGAATGCTTGCTACGAAATTCTCCTGGACAATGCCTGATAAGGACCAACTAGAAGTTTACCATATACCATACATACGTAGCAGATCTCATCCAATCTAACAAGAGTCCTTGCAGGTCAACAAGCAGAACAAACTTCCAAGAAATTCATAAGCAGAAACAATTTAACAAGCAACTGGGGATAGATAAAGACAAGAAGAGACTAAAGATTGCTCAAATATTAGTCTGCTACAGTCCAGGTATTGCTCAATTACTTCAGATAAGTGGTATGAATTCTGTTTGAAAAAAAAGGAGACTGACAAATAAAGTAGCAAAACAGTTAGATCATGGGTCGGTTTGGTTGCCGTAATTGACCGTAATTCGTAAGTCATAATTGGTAACCTCTTTTCCAGTGGTAAATGAGTTACATGCATGTAAGTTTACAGTATTTGGTCGATAATATAAAGTTGTAAGTGAGAAAGTGCATTGTATTTTACGGTGTTTGATTGTCGTAATGTGAAAGTCGTAAGTGAAAAATTGACCACAAAATTAACTATTTGGTGATTTAAAAAAGTTAAATATTGTAAATAAATACTAAAAATACTAAATATTAAAAAAATAATATTAATATAAAAAATAATACAAATTTGCATGATCACAAAATTAACTGTAAGTGGGTTATAAGTGAGTAGTAATTGGGAAAGTGAGTGGTAGTTGGGTTGCGTAAGTCTTTTACGAATTACGGTCCAAACAAACACCGTAGTCGTAATTGGGCTGTAAGTCATTTACGAATTACGGCCTTTTACGGCCTTTTACGCGAAACAAACAGCCTCCATATGTAATCCATAGAAAACTTTCAAAATGACCAATCATCATTTACCTGCTCAGTCTTACTAACATAAATTTTTTGTCCATTACAAAAGGCTCCACCACCTGCAAAAGTATAAATAGGCATCTGAATTGACTTGAATAATCATGAAAAGTACGAGATGATTTATCATCATTCAGAAAACTATTACGTGAAGAAGCAGTGAATGCGCGAGTATCCCAACACATAGGGCCACCAACAAACTCGACCTGAAGGGGGAGAAAGATGTTATGCAATATTCAAACTTGAGAAATGTGACTTCTAAAAAATGTAATCAATTGACTATGAGACAGTGGGGAGCTATGACATGCTTCAATACCAAATTGTACAAATATAAGCAAAATCTGTTGTGCATTCATGAAAATATTTGTAGGCACAAAGATATCAGCAGAAACCTCGGTGCTAGGATCTTGCAGCTGATATATAAGCAATACTTATGGACATGTTCTCAAGTGCATACTCCTTTAAAACTAAATAGTTCTCTTGATTGTTAGATTTTGAGACAACTAAGGATATCTTCTTCATGCAATGGAACAGAATAATACAAAGCCATAAATCAGCATAGAGATCCATCACCTATGTCAAAGGCCTAATAAGAAATAAAAGGTAAACATGATGTTGAAATCCAATAACAATAAACAATGTAGAGAAGGTTTCATGAGGAGACACTACTACATAGGCAAGATGTTTCTTCTAACTTTATTGTACTACTTTTATGAACTGTGATCTCTTAGAGCAAGTGTTACATCATATATCCCCGCTAACATAACATGAAAAGGTACTCATAGTAATATCAAACTACTATGCTCAACAAGGAGGGGAAAAAGGAGCATGGCAAACTCCATAGATGAAAAGTATCGCATTCCTTCTCAAGCAACTTCAATGATATTCATGGAACTTCTACAGCCTTCAAAAGCACAATATGTGGCATCAACTTAGAAACGGGGAGCCAATTCCATTATCTTGATCTATCTTTTGCACTTTAGAATTAAAGATAAAGATATTTAATTATAAAGGGATACAAATACAAGAGAAATGTAAAATACCACAGATGCAGCAGCTGGCTTTCCACGGAACAGGACTCCAACTGAAACAGCAAAGCTGGGATAACAATGTGCAAAATTTGTTGTTCCATCTACACATCAGGAAATAGCTTAAACTCAGAAAGAGTGTAAACATCCAAAACTGATGAAGAACAAATAGAAAGTGCAAAAGATTGCATCCATTAATCTCTCGAGAAGAATGCAAAACCATAACAATGTTTGTGCAATAAATGCACTGTGACAGAACCCATTAACTTTATTCAATAGGAGTTCATGTTGCCCCCATATTAGAGAATCCCATGTCATGTTGCAAGTCTCACATAAATGAGTCGAGCATATGGAGCTTTCACAAGAAATGTTGTTAACAAGTCCTATTAATGTACAAGGACAAAGAAAATCAAACAAAATTACAGACTAGATATGTACATACATAGAAAGTACTAAGAAATCAACATGTAACAGTAGAATGCAAGAATTCCTATTGAACAATGTTAATAACAGTGTCAATAGACTATATTTCTCATATGTCATTACTCATTTAGGATGCTTAGTTTCTTTCTCCAACAACCCCCTCCCTTTGAGAATTTGAGGTTGTACCAAGGAGAAGAATGGGCCATTCCTTCAAAGAAAGAAAACCATTGAACACCATATGAAGGGCTTAGTCACAATGTACCATAACAACTTTCTGCAATCGAATAAATGCAATTCCTTATTCCAAGCCTCGAGCCTTGTCATTTCTCCTTTTCTTTAGACATTTTCTAATTTAAGGGAAATTTGGAGGTCTGTTTGTTGGTTTTATGAGCTTAAATTGTGAGGCAGGAAAGGCAGGTCTCCTTACAACAAGCAGACTTCAAGGTATTGTGGCAAACCCTTGTCCTGCTTATAGTGAACTTGACAACATCTTATAGGGCAGACTTCACGTTGACAACTAATAATCCAAGAAAAGGCCTATTATTTCACTGTGTCCATCAGATTATAAGTCGGGCTCCATAGCCCGCCAAATTTTGATGGGAAAAAGATAGGACAATTTTAAGAATATAAAACACAACTACAAATATAAGGTAAAGTATCATATGCAACTTAAGAAGTTTTTCCATGCAAGGGAATAAACTATTCAGAAAGAAATTGTTCAAGAACAGTCCAAATTTCCATCAACCTAGGGAAGACAAACTAATGCAACCTAATTCACTGGTCTCGATATTGGATTGGTTCAACGAATTTCAGGCTCAGGACATCCTTCGAAAGAACATGAGATAATTATTGTCATAAACCATGGTGATAATGGTAGGAACTGTAGTGTAGAACTAGGTCAGAAATAGTACTACCATCATTTAGTGAATCCGGATGTAATATAGTACGATTTGGATGTCCCAGTTATCAGACTGCAGCCTAGCATATCAGCTGATGCATTATGAAACATAAAGGTGGTATATATCAGCCAGTAACATAGGATATCAGTTGATGTGTTATGAAATTGAAATGTAATGGCAATATGATAATGGCTGAACAAAATGTAAACTAAGCCAAACAACAAAGCCTAGGTACTGATGCAAAACTATCCAAAATCATCTCCATCATGTCAAATATTTGTTTTAGGTAATCAAATTTCTTCTTCAAAGGTTTGTGTCTTCTTTTAATCAAAAGCAACATACGATGACGAATTTTTTATATTCACTTCTATTATACAGGCTGCCGTCTTTTGTGCAAATGGCCTGAAGTAGGCCAGACATCATATGGCACACATATCTTGCTTCACCAGGCTGACAACATCATTAAATTCAAGAGTTATATGCCTCGGCGTTCTATGTGAACTAAACTTATTAGTTCAAGGGTGCGGAGTTCATTCTCGAGTTTGCTACATGCCTATAACTCCATTTATGTATGGCTGTGTATAAATTAGCATTGTTCTTCATTCCACCACAAACTCACAGTTGAACTGAGTTTTAAAAAAAAAAAATGATTATGGTATCAAGAGATACTTGTAATTGATCATGTACTCCAATGAAGACCCTTGCTTTTCAAAACATGCAATCTCATATTCCCAAATAATTAGAATCAAGTAATTTATCTATATCTAGATGCAGAATTCTCCAAAGAAATAATTACGAAAGAACCAAACCTAGTGGATCTATGCACCATAGGTAATCAGATGATGTATCCCCAATGGGGCCCCCTTCCTCCCCGAGAATAAGATGGTCCTTGAAGTTTTTCTTGACCACTTCTAAAATGACAGACTCACTCATTTTATCTGTGCTGCAATTAAAAGGTAAGAAAATAAAACATCATAAAAGCATTAATATATACAACATGAGAGGAAACTGGGAAATTCAAAAAAAAATACATTACTCATAACTCAGCTAAGAAATTCATGTAAGATCTCCTTACTCGGTCACCAAGTCTGTGACTCCCTTATAATTAATATTCCGTGGTTTGTTAACAGCTTCCATAACAACCTGTAAATAAGTATAGAATTAGGATAAAATAATTAACAAATAGTACAAATTAGGCTTTAATATAAGTCAAACAAAAGTTCCTTTTTTGGGGCAAGGAAAGCGAGTTATCTATTATATATAAGGCATTATTGCAAACTAAAAAATGGTATTTATTAGTATCTGATACAACACATTTCAATCCACATCTAGCTAATGAAAACTGAAAGCATATGCTCGACCTTTGAGCAAAATTAGGCAAAATCTCCAAATGCAGAAAGCATAAGCTTCGTGAATTTTGATGTTTTATATTAAATTGAAAAATAGATAATAAGAAATAAGTAAAATACAAAACATAATAAAAGACAAAATCCACTAGTTTCAGTATATCTAAACTATCAATAAAATTCTTGAATAGGGGCCTAGATGGGGATTGTCCCTGGTTGCAATTGGATGTTGTGGTCAGTGTTAATGATGAAAGAAGGAATAGGAACAAGCACAAGCCTTAACATGAAGAATATGAGATGATCAGGAGATTAAAGAAAAGTTACGTACATTAAAGCTCGGAGGCTATGTCATCGTGGCTACGCTTTGATGGAACCTAAGATCATTAGGGGAAAGAGCAAGACCTTCTTCTGAAGTGTATGCTTTGATGTGCAAGATGTTAACAGTGAAAAAGCAAAGCTTAAGCCAAATGGTTTTACTTCATAATCTTGACAAGGGAGTGAGGGACTGTGACCATCACGCTTCAAACCACACTGAAGTATGGTTTTCAGAACATGTCTATCTTGTCCAAACACTTGCAAACATTTTGACCTATGAATTATGTATAAAGAGCATGCATAAGAAGAAGAGAGTTATGCCTTTTCTGCCAAAATACATTACAATATCATATTGATTGATTTTTCCTACTTGACTCCATACATGTCTTTCAAACACAAACAAACTCAAAGATATATGTTGCAATACGAATATTCTCAAACAATCATATGAGAATGTCCACATGTGTGGATTTTAGGAGATTGTTGTATGTAACATCTGTCTCCATATCACAATAGGATGCTGGTTCTGGTCCATATCATGGCTACCAATCATAACCTCAAAGGTGAAAGGCAACATAGCATGCAACAAAAACTTATCTTCTTCAAAATTTAACTATTTCGAACTATGTTTGATAATTTATCATACTCAAATGCACAAACTGCAATGCAGACAATGAGAATTTAACACAACATGTTGGTTCATAGACTTCATTATCCAAACAAAGATCAGTAGTTACATACATCATTTGGTTCCAAATCAAATCTCCAATACATGTGAAGGAAATTTACATACATAAAGAGGCATATCTCTTATTGGACATCAAAATGATATATCTAATGTTCCCTAATGAATCAATATCCCTTACCTAGTGTTTAACAGGCAATGTCACTAATCTATGGGTTTGCTTCTGCCATTGGACAACAACCATGTAAGTACTATCTCATGTTAGCTAGCAAACAACCAATGTATTTATCCATTCAATCGAACATCACATATCAACCTCTGAAACAAAAAGAGCTTTCCTTCTTCCACCAAGTGAGTGAACTCTAGTAATTTTCCACATTGAACACAACCAATCTATTTGAAATTCAATCAAAATCTCCACTTATTAACACAAAATCAAAAATGGGTTGTCAATACAATTTTACAACTCCCAACGAAATTTCGCCAGAACAAAGCAAAACTAGAAATGGGTCCTCTTAGTTCACTAAAAGACGTCAAATTTTGGAAAAAAGAAGCAATTTTGAATTACCTCAGCTCCGGCCTTGGCAGCACTCTCAACGACCTTGAGAAGCTCGGCCGCCGGAATCGGACCAGTGGACTCAGCTCCCACCTTTGAGTACTTCCTCTCATTTGGGAATTCGGAGATAACTGCCCTTGTTTGCAGATTTCTTCTCAAAGGAGAGGCTTTGGGGTTGGAGTAGGACAAAATGATCTGGGTATTGTGGGAAGTTTCAGTTTGAGGGGAATGGAAGCTGGAGAAAGGAGAGATTGACCCATTTGGGGAGAGAGATACAGAGAGAGAGAGAGAGAGAGAGAGAGAGAGAGATTTTGGGTGGATACAGGGGAAGGGAGTGGTGGCAGTTTGAGGAAGGGGAGGAAAAAGAATCAGAAGTGGCATCTCTTTTTCTCTCTTTTTTTTTTCCACACTTGACATCTCAGTTATTCTTGAAACTCCATTAAAAAAAGTAATCGCAATTATTTAGATTTACATAATCAGCTGACACAGGAGCAACTCCCTCCTATATCGCACTCAAAAATTAATTTTCCGAGTAAATTTTCAAGATCCAACCGCACATTATCATCTTCATATTCTAAAATATACACATATAAAAAATCAAGTGATTTGAAGTTGTTAACTCATTTTCTTTGGGTTCAAACATTAACGGTTTTTTAACAATAGAACAAATGGAACGATTAGATCAATGAGTAAACGAATTTCAAATCACTTGATTTTTTATATGCGTATATTTTAGAATATGAATATGATAATGTGTGGTGGGATCTTGAAAATTCACTCGAAAAATATGATTTTTGAGTACGACATAGGAGGGAGTTGCCTCCTGTGCCAGCTTTTTACATTTCTCTCTTTTACATAATATATATTGACAATTAACAAAATATAAATATAATAAAAATCTCTACTGCTACAGTATCGAAAAATCTTCATTCTTCATACATATTACGACTCGCTTTTTATCATCAGCTTATTATTAAGAGATAAGCGTCAGATATTTTACTTGCATTAACTTTCAAAAATTAAATGTCACTTCTAGTTTTTCTTTAATGTTCGGGCTCAAAGCAACTTTTGATATTATTTACATTTATTATTTATTGAGAAGTTTAGTCTATTATATTTAAGATAAAATAGGATGCGGAATTTGGAGAATAATCGGTTTATTTCTTGAGTCTATCAGATAAAAGAGAATTGGGCTGAAATTACACCTGCAGATAATTTTTGCCTCGACGGCCCGTTGGGCTTTTTGGGTTAAGATAGAAAAGAGGGGAAATGGAACAAAAAATGTATAATATAAAATATATAGGAAAATTTTAATAATATTATTATTATCTGTATTTTTAAAAATAAAGTATGCATATATAAATAAATAGAAAAAATCTTATTCTATGGCATTCTGTCCTGAAAATTAATATAAACATCAAAAAGTAATATAAACAGGTATTCATTTAGAACTACATGAAGACTTGATCAATTAATCCACAAAGGGACCCAAATGGACCTTTTATTAATCCAGATAGAGCTTTATTTTGTTTCTAATTCCTTTTATTTAAAATAAAAAAATCCAATTTTGGATCAAAAGTCTCCACTTCTTGCCAATCAAACAAACAGGGAAGCTGATGTGATATTATGACAAGAGACTTGCCACCAAAATCCAACAGGTACACCAACTCCTCTCTTGAGCTCTCCAAAGCACAACGCATCTTCCTTGTTCTTTCCAAACTCTTCAATTAATTAATTAATAAAAAAATTGAAGAATTAACAAAACTGAACCCATCTGTCCTTTAATCAATGAAATTAGACTTGAAATTTATTATAATTTGTTTTCATCTCCCACACGCTTCTTCAAGCAGCCGGCCATTGTGCCAGGTCCTCAATGTTTCCATGTTAAGCAATCAAAACACTTTTTTTTCTCTCAATTATAAATAGACTTAACCTTCATCATCTTCATCCCTACACATTTTTCTCTTCTCTTCTGGCCCAATTCAATTCCCTTTTTGTTCCATTGTGTTGTGTTTCCTGCTGCCAACATGAGTCAGGGTGGTCATCAGGCTCCTCCTCTCCTCCTCAAGGTATGCTCATCTTCTTTCATTTCTTTTTATCATTGGTGTTTTGGTCAGTTATGTTAAGCCTCCACATGATATAAACTTGAAAGTAGAACTTCTCACATTTAGTCCCTAAAGTTTTGATTGACTAATTAAAGTGGGCTGCAAAGGTTACATGCTTTGAAAACTGAGTCACATGTAGAGCTTACTAGAGCTAGAAGATTGTTATAATGTGTTAATATATACTAATAAGATTTTTTTGTATTTCTAAGCATCTCTACCAAAACTTTGAGGAGAAAAAAACTAGTATTTTCAAATAAAAGTAGTCATTCTTTTTTTTTTCTTTTTAAATTACTAGTTTTACATCTATACGCTTTTGTGACAACTATATTGCTTTTTAACGATCGAGGGGTTATTTTAAAGGAAATCGGTGAATCTTCTGCTTTCTAAAAATTAATAAAACTCGGGAACTCTATAATTTTCTCCAACTATATTAATTTTATTATTATGTTATACTCATTCTAAGCTTGAGAACGATACAATTTATAACTAATAAAGTGGATTACTACCACCCTTTTGAAAAATAAGAAAAGGAAATTCTATTGATATGCTCAAAGCATGAACACCAAGGGACCTTTATCATTACAAGAAAGAAAAAAAAACAATCTGACCTACTTCTCAGTTTCATATTTCTTAAGAGTAACATTTAAACAAACAAGAAAGAGGGGGTATTTACTTGGCTACCATTTACAACTCGCATTTTTTTTTTAATTTGTAAGATAATTCTTGTAAAATAACAAAGTAAAATTTTTTTTGTAACTCTACTAATCTTTTCAATCATTTTTTTATAATTTTTTTTTGGCATATCCTCCCTTAGGTTATACTGCGCCGCCGCCTCCACCGGGCTATCCTATGAAAAATAGCTCTGATCAACCCCAACAAGTTCCTGTGGAAACGAAGGCTCGTGGTGATGGATTCTGGAAGGGATGGTAAGCTTTCTTTTTTTGCGATTGTGATAATTTGATCGTAATTTCTTTTAACACTGAGATTTCTTCTTACTAACTAGTGGTTTTTATTTATTTCTTGTAGTGCTGCTGCATTGTGTTGTTGTTGCGTGCTAGAAGCATGCTTTTGAGATGCTCTCTTGTTGGTGATGTTTCGTCCGTCCTTGTACGGGAAAATGTAACCTTTTGTGAAGGGGAGAGAGTATAGATTTTACAGTTTCCTTGTGTGATTGTGTTGTTGTTCATTATCTTGCATTGTAGTTGCCTTCTCATGTAAGCATTGCTTGAGAATGACATTACGCTGGAGGAGATCGGGAGGTGTTTCGGTGGCAGTTGCAACTGTAACGTCGTCAATCTTTGCTGACCTCTTTTTTATTTCTTTTGTTTTTGTTTTTCCCACGTTGGGCTCTTGTAGGGAAAAAAAAAAGTAATTTGTTGTTCATTTGTTTCATATTATTTCTATTCTTTCTGCTTTTGTTTTTTTATTTTTCATTTTTTAAAGAAATGTCCTTTCTCATAATCATAAAGAGGGTTCAAGTGGTCCGAGCTCGAGTTCAATTGAAAAATGTCAGACAATTGAACTCAAATACTGAAAACGTAAATGGGCCAAGATCTTTGAGGCAAGTCTTGTATGTACAAATCAGAATATGGATCCCATGGGATCACCTTCCTTTACATATAAAAAACACTAATCTTTCTAAACATAATTGTAATTGTACACTGAGACATAACTCATTAGTAAACATAGATACACAAGAACGGGCTCTTATATATTATATTATTAAAAGACAGTTTTATTATTAAAGAACCATCAAATTCCAATAACCCAATGTCGCCTCAAAGCATTAAGAAACAAGTTTGTTATTTAAAAAAGTCATAGATACAGTTGCTGTTTTCTGTCATCTATCAAGTGTGTATATGCTACTTAATGACTAAATTTATACATAAACATTACAACAAACTCTGACAGTCTCCATGCGTCTTCGTGTATTCTGTAAATGTGTTAATGCCAAATTCTCTAATTTGCTCAAGTGCAATCTTCCACAGCAAGACAATGCTAGTGAAGTGAATATATTAACAAGTCTAGTGTCTGAGACAAATCTAGCGGCTGAGATATTGAGCATTCGGAACTGGTTATAATGAAAGAAGAAGACAAAAATGTAATATTAAAAGAAGGAGACTTGAATCCTTTTAACAAAAAGTGTGAGAAGTTAACTAAAAATACGAAATGAGAAGAGCATTCCTCATATTTTCTTCTTTACCTTCTTCACCTCCCATGCATCTTCTTTCTTCAGCTTTCTCACAATATCTGAAATTGTATGATTTTTTAAGTTGAATGTTACTTGATAATTTCAAAGGATCTTAAACGGAGAACGCAGAAAATTCTATTTGTTCTGTATAATTTTATTTTTAAAAATGATATAATTTTCTATACCACGCATTCCTAATATTCTAAACTAGTTGTTATCTCTTGCATTATAACATGATCTCCTTCTCTACATCAAAAAGGGACCTCTCATTATATGTGAGAGATGTCATGAACTTCTGATATTTCAATCATGGTCACAACTCAATGACCGGTTCTCACTTCTCGCTTCAATGTTGCCGTTAGTTTACTGAGAATGCAAATTTATGCATGAATTGGGTCGTTGGTGTTTTGGATCATGTTAATTTCATGAATACAATTCATGAGGTGAGTGCTGCAAACTTGTAAAATTGATGGGGTTGGGTGCCATCTAGGATCATGTTATTCTTGCTCAGTCAGCAATGAGGTTTTTTATTAATAAACGATGAGGATCAAATTTTATGAGACATAAGTTTTACAGAGAGTTAACTAAAACATAAATTTATTAGTTAAAAAGATTAAAATCCAATTTTCATCCCAAATATCTCTCTCTATTGATAACAAAAAGTACTAAATTTGAGAAACTGTGACCATAATCTGGCCACAAGAAGGATAACCAGGGACCCATGCGGCCGCAACCCTATCCCATAAATTTAGATTGCCAAGAGATGAGACATGAAAAAAATCAAAAATCAAAAATCTAAAAAGAAAAATTTTAAAATAACAAACAAACAAACAAGATAAAAAAAAAAAAATCTTATGAAATCTCCGGTCATTGACAAGACTAAACCAACAAAAAAGGAGAAGACTAAGCACTCGACATAGGGCTACACTGCAAGAGGGCAGCCATGTGGTGTTGTGTGACCTATTGATCAAT
Organism: Agave tequilana; assembly: GCA_038442645.1. Classification (NCBI taxonomy): domain Eukaryota; kingdom Viridiplantae; phylum Streptophyta; class Magnoliopsida; order Asparagales; family Asparagaceae; genus Agave; species Agave tequilana. The sequence continues at coordinate 13,881 of JAVJIF010012167.1, read as the reverse complement.
TTGAGTATGACTGCGGTCCTCTGTTTATATTTTTTTTTTTTTAGGTCCTAATGTCTAATGGTTGTCAACCCCGTAAGCACCAAAAGACATGGGAGTGACCCAAGGCTAAAGACAAACCCAACGTACACTTGTTTCTTATTCCCACTGATTGGATGCATCCATATGCTAAAAGTTAAGCACTAATATTTTTATTGTTAATCACTTTACTAATTTATAATACAACAAAACATATAACTATTTACTCAAGGATGGATGATAAATCCTATCAAATATATATATGTGAGAAAAAATGTATGTTAGCCTGCAGCTGAGAGAACTCTCTCAGCTTGCGGTGACGTGGTTCAATTTTTTCACCCCAGTAAATTGTGGCCCGCTTATAGGAAGAAGTTAAATTACTAAATACCCCTTATGAAAAACTACTCTTTCGGTAACTTTCGTTATTGTTTATTATTATTTCCCCACAAGACAATTTTTTGACCGCTCGTTGTCAGATTTAGAAAAATAAAAAAATTTAGACCAATGATTATTTAAAAATTATAAGAGAATAAAAAACAAATAATTTTTAAAACACTGCCACCAAGGTCGCAGTCATCTACAATACAAATGTAAAAAAACTGCGACCCGAGACGACACAGCGACCAAGGTCGCAGTCATCTACAATACAAATGTAAAAAACTGCGACCCGTTTCGATACTGCGACCAAGGTCGTAGTCATCTACAATACAAATATAAAAAACTGCGACCCGTTTCGACACTGCGACCAAGGTCGCAGTCATTTACAATACAAATGTAAAAAACTGCGACCCATTTCGATACTGCGACCAAGGTCGCAGTCATCTACAGTGTACACTGCAAACATAACAAACTGCGATTAGGGAAATTAAAAAACAGATGACGTTAAATACACTGCGACCATGGTCGTATGACACTACAACGAATATTGAAACAACTGCGACCCGGGACGACACAGCGACCAAGGTCGCAGTCATCTACAATACAAATGTAAAAAAATTGTGACCCGGGACGACACAGCGACCAGGTCGCAGTCATCTACAATACAAATGTAAAAAACTGTGACCCGGTTCGACACTGCGACCAGATCTGTAAATTTATAATTTTTAAACAAAATTTTTTAAACAAAATGATCGGGTGAAATTTTAGAGCTGAAATTTTTTTTGAAAGACGACTTTTTTACATAAGGTAAAAAGATGTGACAGAGGGTATTTTCGGAAGATACAATGTTGACATGACTGACATTAAATTAGGCGGGATTTTTCATCTTTTTGTCCGCCAAAATTTATGACAGGTATGTGGCTATGATGTTGCCACGTCCTGCCGGCTGAGAAACTCTCTCAGCCTGCCGGCTGAGGTACAGTAACCCCTATATATATATATATATATATATATATATATATATATATATATATATATATATATATATATTATATATATATATATAAAGAGAGAGATATAAACTTTGGTCATTTGAGAAGGAGATGAAGATGACTTTCATATTCAAATTCAATGTTAGGTCATTCAAATTGAAAATCTACTCTATTGAAGTTGATTTACATTGTTAAGAGCACTTAAAAATAAAAATTAAAGTATTTTAAATACTTTTTACTTATTCATCAAGTAGAGACAAAATAAACTGCCAAATAGTGAATTGGTTGGTTTAACGGCGTATATGAGGATTTTTAAATGTTTAAATCATGATCAAATTGTCGGATCAAGAATTTGTACTTTTGAAGTGATAGATATAAGTAATATGCTACTTTTGGCATCTATTTTATGCCTACTTGATGCATGGACAGAAGACTACAAAACACTTGATTTTTTATTTTTAATTACTTTAAATAATATAGATTAACTTCAATAGAGTGGATCTTATATTTGAATATCGTAGCATTGAATTTGAGTAGGAAGGATTCATGATCAAGTCCTTCCAAAAGTAGCCAAGTTTATATGTGTGTTATTGAAAATATTCTGGTGAGCACTGGTTTATCGAACGCTTCGTGCGAACTCCCAAACCACCCCACTTGTGAATGATCCGAACTATTCATCTTGATCTACATACTCTAATTATCCCACCAATCAGAAATCACAGGATTTTGACATTTTTTACTCATGCATCAAATGGTAACTTTATTCTACGGCTAATAAAAATCAGTTTTTAGTAACCACTTATGCATGAATAAAAAAGTCGGAATCACATGATTTTTTTTATTGGTAAACTAATTAGAGTGTGTAGATCAAGATAAACGGTTCAGATCATCTATAGGAGGGGTGGTTTGGGAGTTTGCACGAAGCTTCGGTGAGCCTGATGCTCACCGAAATATTTTCACATGTATGTATATAGGGTAAAGTGTTCCTAGTATGTCTCTTTTAGATTACAATCTAAGGAGGCAGCTTAAAACTCTAATATTTCAATTTTTTCATGATCCGACCGTATATTATTATCTTCAAATTCTTAGATGTGCACATATAAAAACTCGCATGATTTGGAGTTTGTTTACTCTATTTTCTTTGAGTTCAAACATTAACAATTTTTTAACAGTAGAACAAAATAGAATGATTAGATCAATGAGTAAACAAACTTCAAATTACTTGTTTTTTTATATGTGTACATATTAGACCATGAATATGATAATGTGCAGTCAGATAATAAAAAAAAATCCGGATGTTGGAGTTTTAAGCAACCTCCTTAGATTATAATCTAAGGAGACCTACTAGGAATACTTTACTTACACACACACACACACACACACACACACACACACACACACACACACACACACACATGGAGATTTCGCTACAGCCCCTAAATCAAATCGTAATTAAGAAAAAACTCAACTTCATAATTTAATTCGCTATAACTATCTCTTTATTTAAGCCAACTAGGCGCGCTCGCGTGTCAAACGCAAAAGCGCTCCTCGGCAGCGAAAGACGCAAATGCCTTACAGTAATCACCTCGAAAAAAGGAATGCTTCGAAAATGTGGACTGTTAGTATATAAAGGAGTGCGACCATGATCGCATCCCTCACCAAAAATGCCATATATATGAGTCTATATTAGGATTGCGACGATGATCGCAACCCTCATAAAAAAATGCCCTATTTATGAGTTTTTATCAGGAATGCGATCATGATTGATGTCCTCACAAAATGCCTTATTATTTAGTCTTTATTAGAATTGCGATCATGATTGTAGACTTAAAAAAATACAATTTCCTAGTTTGACTGCAACAATAATCGTAGTCCTCGCAAAATGTCCTAATTTTCAATTAATAAAATGAGTTGATTATAGTTACATTCTTCTAATAAAGGACCGGGACTATAGTCAGTCCTTACAGAGGACTGCGATCATGAATCACAATCCTCATATCAGCTTCGTCATCATCAGCAGACTCTCGTTCATGAACATCAGATGACGCCTAATGCTTCCAGATCTAAAAATCACCTCGATCACAAATACAAATGAAACTCTTCGCGAGCACGAACAAACGAGATTTATAAAAGGTCGATCCTAAAAATATTTGGTGAGAGGGCCCGAGGAGGAGAGCTCTCCACCCCCTTCCAACCTCCATGGTGACCTGACCCACAGGCCGATCCGCGAATTACTCTGCGTCAGGGTCAGGATTGAGTGGAGAGCAATGTCGGGGGGGATAGGGAGGAATAAAAGAGGAAATAAAAATATAAAGAAGTAGTGGTTAGGAGGAATCAATTTATGCTGACGTAGATGAGGCTGTAGCGAATAAAAATAGAGGTGTGAGTTTTTTTCCTAATTATGCAGGGAGTAGGTAGTTGTAGCGAAATTTCACACACACACACAGAGATGAGAGAGAGAGAAAGATAGACTTGTGTAATTCCGGAAAGATTCGAGCTGAGAGAGAGAGACTTGTGTAGTTCCGGAAGAATTCGAGCCTGAATCCTTCCCACTCAAATACAACCATACGTCATCTGAATACAAGATCAATTCCATTGAAATTGATCTATATTATTTTAAGTATCTATAAATTAAAAATTAAGTATTTTAAATACTTTTGCTCATGCATCAAGTAGGGGAAACAGACGACCTAAGTAGCGAGTTTGTTAGTTTAATGGTCTATAACATTTAAAACCTAATAAAATTGATTTGTAGGGGTTTTTTAATGTTTAGATCATGATAAAATGGTCGGATTGAGAATTTGTATGTCTGAAGATATGGATCTAACCAACTCACGACTTTCGAACGTCCATTTTGTGTTGCTCGATGGATGGACAAAAGTACTCAAAACACTTAATTTTTTATTTTTAATTACTTTAAATAATATAGATCAACTTCAACAAAGTGGATCTTGTATTTGAATGTCAGGTGTTGGTATTTGAGTAGAAGGATTCATGTTCGAATTAAGTCTCTCTCTCTCTCTCTCTATATATATATATATATATATATATATATATATATTATATATATATATATATATATATATATAATATATATATATATATATATGGGCTTACTGTACCTCAGCCTGCGGGCTGAGAGAGTTTTCTCAGCCTGCGGGCGTGGCAACATCACCGCCCCACATCTGTTAAAAAATTTGGCTGACAAAATCCTGTAAAATCCCGCCCAATTTAATGCCAGTCACCTCAACATTGTATTTTCCGAAAATCCCTCCATCACAACCTTTTACCTTATTGTAAAAAAATTGTCTTCCAAAAAAATTTACAGCTCTAAAACTTCAACCGGCGGTTCTGATCCAATTAGTTCTTTTCCTTCAAAAATTTCCCGTTTTGAAAAAAATATTTGCAACTGATGGCGCCTAAGAAATCATCCGTCGAAAAAGGTACTACAAAATTGATATTTTCAAAAAATTTTAGGGTTTTGTGTATTTTAATAGTTTTAAATTTTTTCAAGATTTATTTCTGAAGTCGCATGTTTTTTTAAATTTTTTTTAAATATTGGAAACATGGTCGCAATTACGAAAGAAGATTTTCAAACTTTAGACGATAAAGGTCCTATTTTTTGAAAGTTTTTATTATTTACTTCTATTTTTACTGTGTCGCAGTTCAGATCTGTGCGACTTTGGAATTTTTTTTTTTTTACCTTTCCTTGTAGATGAATGCGACGTAGGTCGCAGTATATGAAATTTACTTTTTTTTTCTCACATACTGACGACATGGGGTCGCAGTTGTTTAAATAAGAGTTGTAGTCTCAAGTCTTCACCAAGGTCGCAGTTTATTTTAAATATATATTTTTATCAAACTTGTGTCGCAGTTGTTTCTTTTTGAACTGTAGTCTTATGCGACCTTGGTCGCAGTGTTGGCCCTGGGTCGCAGTTGTTCTGATTGCACTGTAGTCCTATGCGACCTTGGTCGCAGTGCGACCTTGGTCGCAGTACATGTAGTGCGACCCTAGATTGCAGTGTAGTCCTGGTTCTAGTTGTTTTTTTTTTGCAATGCATGACTGCGACCAAGGTCGCAGTTTATTAAAAAACAAATATGCTTTTTATTCCCTTATAATTTTTAAATAATCATTGGTCTAAAGTGTTTAATTTTTCTTCCTACGTAGGTAAACAACAGATACAGGTTCGTCCTCTGAGATCAAGCATAAAACCAATGTGCCAGTTAATGAAGAAATTTAAAAAGTACATACAGCCTGATTTCGTAGAGGCGATGAAGAATACCCCATTTAGCCCAATCTTCATGGCGTTCTACAATGAAGAATTTGGGACTGAAAAGGCTCTAAAATCAAACGTTGTCGTACTGCGTATTTTACACCAGTATGACAGGAATGCAAAGACCTTTACAATTGGGGGCAAAGAGATTGAGTTAACAGTGGAGGATGTTGCCCTAACTTTTGGTCTACCTGTCAATGGGGCAGATTTTGTGATGAATAAGACATGTACGATGAAAGATAGAGGTGTTATAAAACATTTTTTCCCCAATATAAAGAAGATCACAAAAGTATCTATTGAAGATGCTTTGGATGATCTTCTTGTCAAGAGAAGGAAGAGGGATATTAGATGTGACACCGGATGAACAATCTGAGCAGCAATTGTTTATAAATGAAATTACAAGAGACATAAATAGACTTGCAGCTCAAGACTTTACCACATTAGTCATCCTATACATGTCGGCCACTCTTTTCTTCTCTGGCAGTAAATGCACGATGCCGTGGTATATTGTGGAACAGATTGCCAATATGCAACTGATGAGGACAATATGCTGGGCAAAAGCTGTTTGGCAATTCCTGATTGACTCAATGGACATCTTCAGGCAAAGCACGTACGAGCTGCAAGAATGCTCAGTGCAAATTATTGTAAGTACAAATCTCAAATTTGGACAACATTGTATGAAATTTACCCATAAATTGAGAAAATTTGGAAACTAATTTAATTTTTCATTTTTGAGCAGAGGTCTGGTTTGGAGGAAAAAACACCACGCGCAGTAAGATGGGACCTCCAAAATATTAGCAGATCTCTACTTGAAGTTGATCTAAAAAAGATTGACAGCAACATTGTAAGTTAAACTTTTTTTTATGTGTAGTACAAATAAAATGCGACCATAGTCGCAGTATTGAGCCACCTTTCGCAGTTCGTTTTCTGCCTGACAAATATTGTGCGACCATGGTCGCATTCTCTTGAAAATACCCTTTTCAACAGAATTGCGACCATGGTCGCAGTGTTGAGCTGCATGTCTTGGCAGATAAATTTTGGCACGATAAACATACTGCGACCATGGTCGCATTCTTATCCAAAATATTTCATAAATAAACTGCGACCATGGTCGCAGTATCATTATTTCATTGTTTTATTTTTAGCTTACCTTTTTCTGTTTATTTTCAGATTTTGAGTCGAATGGCCAACATCTCTAATAATGAAAAAAATATGTTGGCCTTCCTGTTGAAGGGGAAGAGGATGAGGAAGAAGAAGTAGCAGAAGATGAAGGTGAAGAAAAGAAGAAGAAGAAGGTGAAAGTGAAGGAGATGAAGGAGGCCATACATGTAATGAGGCTGACATCCCGGCGGAAAAGGAGCCAGAAACGGCTGAAACGAGTGAGCAAGAACCAATTTTTGAAGGTTATTTGCCACCTCCACTAGATGTTCAAGCAGCAGAAATAAAACGATTGAGGTCTGCAAATCAGCACTTGAGAGATTATGTTTCTCAGCTTGAAAAAAAGATTGAAAATATGGAGACTGAGAAAAACTCAAGGCTGAATTAAAATTTAAAAGGAGAGAAAAAAAGAGAAGAAAAAACAAAAAAGACAGCAGAGGAAATTAAAGGTTAAAGAAGAGGAAGAAGAAGAGCTGCTGAGAGCAGCCGCTGCTGCGAAGAAGGAGAAGGAGAAGAAGAGGAAAGAAGAGAAGGAAAAGGAGAACAGGAGGAGAGAATTGGAGGAGAAGGAGAAGGAGAATAGAAGAAGGGAAGAGGAGGAGAATGAAAGGAGGAAGAGGGAAGAGGAAGAGAAGAGAAGGAGAAGAAGAGGGAAGAAGAGAAGGAAAAGGAGAACAGGAGGAGAGAAGTGGAGGAGAAGGAGAAGGAGAATAGAAGAAGGGAAGAGGAGGAGAATGAAAGGAGAATGAGGGAAGAAGAGGAGAAGGAGAAGAAGAGGAGGAAAAGGAGGAGCAGGAGAAGGAGAAGAGGAGGAGGGAAGAGGAGGGGCAGGAGAGGAGGAGGGAGGAGGAAGAGAATGAGAAGAAGAGGAGGAAGGCGCAGATGGAGAACAAAAGAATGAAGGAGCAGATGGAGAAGCAGGCTGAAGAGGAGAGAAGAAAAAACTGAAAGAGAATAAAATCATGGGTTCTGAGTCTATTTTAAATATTACTGGAGAAGATGTGCCAAGTTTTTCTCTGAATATAAGTCAAATGACTCAAGAAATCCAAAGAGATAGAGCTTCTGAAGAAGAAATTAAAGAACATACTCCGCCTCAGAAGCAATCCTCAAAAGAAGCTGTTTTGGAAACCTCTAAAGGAACAATAGAAAGGGGAGTCAAAGAACGCAAGCGCGCTGAAAGAGATCGCGATGACTCCGACTTTGTTTATCCAAAACAGAAGAAGAAAAAAAAAGAAAATCCTCTTCCACAGCCTGCGGCTGCGAGTTCTACCGCTGGTTTCGGCGACAAAGAGATTTCCTCCACTGAGCCAAAATCGAGAGAATTGACCGAAACCACATCATACAGAATTCTGCAGCCCCATCAACAAGCTCTTATAAAACATTTCTTCGACAAGTCCTACTCTGAGTAAGTTAATTCATAGCAAAAAAATTCTGTTATACCTTTATATAAGAACAATTAAATTACTAACTTTGTTTTGAATATCTTGCAGTTCTACTGCGTATCAGGATACCAATAATGCAATCATCATTTTAAGGAATGACATTGAGGACCTGATGTTCAGTAGAGACTTAGATGCAAATGTAATTCATTTCTACATGCAGCATCTTGAGAAAAGAGAAGGATTAAAAGCATATTCTTCCGAAGTGAAGCTTGGGTAAAAATCTACTTTCTCCTTTACGGTTTAATGTAATATCAACTCTGGAAAAGATTACTAATATTCTCTATCTCTGTGTAGGCATAAATCATGTACTGCGACTAAGGTCGCAGTGAATAATTAAAATGTACTGCTACTAACACATGTACTGCGACTAAGGTCGCAATTTATAATTAAAATGTATTGCTACTAACTCAGGTACTGCGACAAAATGTAACAGCTGCGACCTGCGACCAAGTCGGAGCTGCGACCAAGGTCGCAGTTTATAATTAAAATGTATTGCTACTAACTCAGGTACTGCGACAAAATGTAACAGATGCGACCTGCGACCAAAGGTCGGAGCTGCGACCAAGGTCGCAGTTTATAATTAAAATGTACTGCTACTAACTCAGGTACTGCGACAAAATGTAACAGCTGCGACCTGCGACCAAGGTCGGAGCTGTGCGACTAAATAATATAGTGCGACTAAGGTCGCAGTTTATAATTTTTTGTTATATTTTTAATTCATTTGTATTTGATTTAAATTTTTTTTTCTTGTCCGCAGCACGGTGTTGTAAATAAAATTGAAGATCTGGAAGGTCATTTCATCAAGCAGAAGCTGTTGAAAAACTGGACAGCTGACGTGCAGTACATGTTCTTCCCGATCAATCACAAACATAGTGCCGACGAATCGGGATTTCACTGGACCTTACTGGTATTCGATTGCTCCACAGAAGAGTGGATTTTTTACAACTCTTTGGTCCCAGCTGACAAAAAAAGTAGTATAACAAAGCTTTACCAAACAGATGCAAGAATAATGGCGAGTTAAATTTAATATTTTGATTACTGGAAACTTGCAATTAATTTGGTTAATACTAATTTTTGTTCCTATTGACATTGCAGAAAGATAGATTATTAGAGATTTTTGAGATTCATTCCAAAAAAAAAATGAGAAAAAATAAAATAAAATACGCAAAATGCCCCCAACAAGCAAACAGGTATATAAATTTTTGACATGTAATTTCATTTCATATTTTCTACTTTTTTTTAGTACAAAAACTAATTTCATTTAATGATTGCTCTATGGAAATTTCAGTGTTGATTGCGCTATATATGCATGCAAGTACATGGAAAGCATAGCGTCTGGCTATCATCTATCAGCTGCTGATGCTGTTACGGTTGATGGTGTACAGAAACTAAGAAGTGAGCTTGCATAAATGATACTTGCAGATGTAGAGAAGAGTTGGGATGAAGAAACAGACATTATACGACATATGACATATGAAGACTGATCTCCGTGCAAATTATTGATATACCACAATTTTTTTTTATAAATGTAAAAAATATTTCAAGTGCAATTCATTGCATAATTTTTTTTTGTTGTTTGATTTAATTTATACACAGTTCTATACATTTATATATTATAAGTTCCATTGATTATTTACAGTCTTCATTTGTTACAACTTGGCTTTTACTATTGCGTACTGATGTTAGAAACAAACATGCCTTCAGTAATTGTGTTAATCAACAACAACACTGCGACCTTCGTCGCTATGCGTGTTAATATTAAGGAAACACCTACCTAACGTACAGCAACTTAAGTCTTCACCATCTCAAAATTATAAAAAGAAGGTTGCGACTTTGGTCGCAGTTGATAGCCGCAGCCTTAGTAAAATACAATGCGACTTTGGTCGCAGTTGATGGCGGCAATGTTTTAATCAACTACAACACTGCGACCTTGGTCGCTATGCGTGTTAATATAAAGGAAACACCTACCTAACATACTGCGACCTAAGTCGCAGTACATGTAGTGCGACCCTAGATTGCAGTTGCTGGCCATCTTTATCAATAAGAACACTGCGACCTTGGTCGCAATGAACCATGTACACTGCGACCCAAAGTCTCTGACTACATTATGTACAAAAAAAAATTAAACTATAAAGTAGAATTTTGTAGCATTAAAACTTTAAAGTACAAGTACATACAAAAATAATACAGTAGAAATCAAAGAATGATAATAAATCTGATTATAATTACACGCCAGTGTCAGAATGCGACTTAATCTCTCTACACTGTGCGACCCTGGTCGCACTTCATAAAAAATTGAAGTCTTTGTTCCTTCGAGATGGAGGCAACCCAAACCTACTTCTTCTGCCAATAAAAAAATATAAGTAAGAATTTTAAAAGATTAATCGTTATAAAAAAAATGATTAACAGGTTTAATGTAATATACCATTAACGGACAACCAGTCCTGTAATGGCCAGCTCTTGGAAGTTACCACATCTTCGATGCTTAACTTCCTTCTGATATATAGAATCTTCAAAACCAGACTTAAGCCTGGATGCAGCTCTAGGTCTCCCCTTGGTTGGTACAGGACCAATTGGATCACGTATATTCAATTCTTCACCATCTCGCAATATAACAACGGATCCACTGGAACCAACGGCAGTCTTAGGATGTGATGAATGATCATTCCCTGACATTGCTCTGTATTCTCTAGTGGTATTTTGGGCAAAACTTTCCAAAACTCCCTCCAACTTTGAAATATTTTCATCAGAATCAGCGACCATGTCCAGAATTGCATTAAATTTTGAACGAACTGACCACAATCTAGCCGTCCGTGGAGTGCCTTGACTGGGAAAAGGCCTCATGCCATTTTCAATTGCAACGTTTTTGTAACGAGCATCCAACCTCCATCTCTGAAGTATATATGATTCCGGTATATGTGTAACGTGATTGCGCCACAAAATACACAGAATATGTCTACATAGGATACCCTCTGTTTCAAATAACGAGCAACTGCAAGAAACATGAAGTTCCTCTCGCTTATCATAACTGACCTTTTCCCAACTGTCTTTTGATTCTGAAAAATTACCAACCAAATATGTTGATCCAGGTTTGTCCTGTTCCACCTCTTCTGAAAACAGTGTCATATAACTGCCCATTCCTTTTGGAACAACTGAAAAATCTTCGTGTATACAACTTCGAAACCTGTATCTCATATGGATTGGATGTACAATTGGGCACAGAATTCAAACCCCTAAATCTTGAAGAGATTCAGATGCACGACGGGAAGCAACGGCTTTATTATATTGGTGAACAAATTCCACTAGTTTAGTGTTTGAGTTAACAAAACCATCAAAGAAGGAATTAATACTCTCGGACCTCTGACTGGTTGTCATTCCAGCACAGAAAACATCCTTGAGATATGCATTGACCCAATGTTCACGAAGCCTGTACATCTTCATCAACCAACTGCCATCTTCTTCTTCTAACTGATATTTTTCACTCATCAGACGCCATCGTTCCTCACAAGTGCTTATATCGCGGGAGGTGTACCAAGCATGGAAATCGGAGACCATATCTTCTCCATACTTGTTAGCCATTGGGATTTGTTTCTCGGCAATATGTTTCCGTACATGCCAGAAACAGTAACGGTGCCGAGACGTCGGGAAAACAATCTTGATGGCCTCACCAATCTGCGCATCCTGATCAGTAATAATCAGCTTCGGTTCAACTCTATGCATGCACTTGAGCCATTTTTGGAATAACCAAACAAAAGTATCCCTCTGCTCATCAGCAAGCATTGCACAGCCGAACAAAATTGACTGCCGGTGATGATTTACTCCAGTGAATGGAGCAAATGGCAAGCTCAAGTGATTAGTCCTGTATGTGGTGTCAAAAACGATCACATCACAGAAGCTCAGATACGAGGAAATAGCTCTTCCATCAGCCCAAAAAATGCTTCTAAGTGTGCCCGCGTTATCAACTTCAGTTGAAAAGAAGAATTCTGGATCGATCTCGGCTTTCTCTTGAAAATATTTGATAATAGCAATAAACTCATGACCGCAGTTATTTCTACGTTGACGAGTGAAATCAATAACTTGTTGAGGGCGCACTTCTTCACAGCCTTCTCCCTGGCTCATTGCATTAACAACGCGGAAAATATTTGAAGGCCGCATTCCAATATCAACCAGATTGGTCATAATGCTTCTGCTAATTTTTGAACGATGATTCTGGTGAGAGTAATGGTGATGTACCTTATCCGGGCTTGACAATTCATGTGAATGAGTATCAACAAATTTTGTGATAACCCAATGTCTTTTGTCAAAAAAAAACGAAGACGGATATGCATCTCAGCAGGACAAGCTACTCTAGTGTTAACTCGACGATGCACTGTAAGCCCCTCTTGTCTTTTGTCACACAACTTCTTCAGCCCTTCCTTGTTGCAGCAAAATCTTCTGCAAATAATCTCATGAGGAGGCTTCCGTGACTTATCTGTACTTTTTCTTCTCACGCTAAACCCTCTATTCCTTGCAAAAGAATTGTAGAATTGTATGCTTCCATATGCGACAGGAACTGTTTCCCTATAAACTTATCTGAGCTTCCAGACATTTCTGCATGTGCATTCATATCCTACAAAAAGAATTTACACGAATTAAATGAATATAAATATTTTTTAGATATCACTGTATTCTAAAATATAAGTTATATAAATGCGACCAAGGTCGCATAAGAAATGAAAACAATTTACTTCTTATCAGCTGTTGCGACCAAGGTCGCAGTTATCCGTATGAGAAGAAATCTATATTACTTCTTACTAAAGACTGCGACCTAAGTCGCAGTAAATAAAAATAAGATTTCACATACGGCATGAAATCTATAATACTCCTTATTGAAGACTGCGACCTAAGTCGCAGTAATCAGTATGTGAATAAATCTATATTATTCCTTACTAAAGACTGCGATCTAAGTCGCAGTTATCCGCATGTGAAGAAATCTATATTACTCCTTACTAAAGACTATGACCTAAGTCGCAGTTATCCGTATGTGAAGAAATATATATTACTCCTTACTAAAGACTGCGACCTAAGACGCATACCCTAGAAAAAAGAATTTCACAGCCGGAGATTATTTTCAAATAAGATTGCGACCGAATATTAAAACGTCGCAGTACCTCACAGTCTAAAGAGAAAACATTGAATATTGAAATTGTTTTTAAAATAGATATAAACAATTAAAACCTGTTGATCGGCATGCAGAGATGTCAACCCTTCAAGATTTTCAATATTCTGAGAGAAAGTAGAACCAGATGCAATATCTTCCATATTAAGATCGCCGTATATACTGCTCAGACGTCGACATTAAATATTTTGCAGAAAAAAATTGATCTGAAAAGATTTTATATTTCAGAAAAAAGTTTATCGCAGACTGAAAAGGTGAAACTAGATCTTTTAAAAAGAGGTCAGGAAATAGGCTGAAAAGTAATTTATATTATATAAAGAGCGGCAAAAAATAAAGGGGGGAAAATAATAATAAACAATAAGGAAAAGTATCATAAGGGGTATTTGGTAATTTAACTTCTACATAAAAGCGGGCCGCAAGTCAGTGAGGTGACAAATTGAGCCACGTCACCGCAGGCTGAGAGA